>PVKM010003718.1:0-55966 GCA_004027735.1 Carollia perspicillata | reverse complement strand
TTGGTTCATATGTGGAGAATTGGTTCCATATGAATGAAAATATTTCAATCAGTCCAAGTCAAAAGTGAAGTATCTCAGTGTCCTTTCTTCTTATGTGTTCACAGAAAGAAGCAAACCATAAAATGGGTGATATAGGCCATTAATAAGAGGGTTTTAAAAAGTTAATTCTTAATATAATAAAACCATGTCCATACCAATCAGTTCATTGATATCATAAACAATGACAAAATTTATATATGTACATATATCTCCTTGCTGTCCAAGGGCATTTCTAACATATGCGATACTGGTAGAATGCTACCGTGAAGGATATGAACATGTTCAGCTTTTCTAGGTGTCACCAAATTGCTCTCAAAGCTGTACCAATTTACACTCTCACTAGCAATACAGGAGTTGCTATTTTCTTACATCTTTGCATGTTTGATATTACCTGACCTTTCTATTCTTGCTAATTTGAAGATATAAATACTAACACTACTGTAATTTCCATTTGTTGATTATATGTGAGATTGAACATCTCCTGTATTTTATTGGCTATTTGGGGCATGTTTCATACCCTTAGATAATTTTTCTGTCAGTGTATTTGTCATTTTATTATTGCTGTAGAATAATTTTTATAAATTACACTTCTGTAAAAATTATATTAACTTTGTTTTAAGACATATGAAGTTTGGGATTATTTTTATGGAGAAGATATCCACTTTTTTATCGCAACAGACACTGTTGGTTGATTACCTGATATCTACCACCCTCTTGTAAGGACAGTGATGGAAAATACTCAGACACTATTTTCATTATTCATTCTTAGAAAACCTGATTTAAATGGAGGTGGAAATGCATTCCTATAAAAAGCTACACTTCTTGCCTCTCCTCGTAGTATGGGCAATCATGTGACATAGTGTTCCCCAGTGGGATACAAGTAGGAATTGCTGTGTAGAATTCTGAAAAATCTTTTTAGGAAAAGTCAGACTTAACTGGAATGTATGCTTCAGTCTCACCCTACTCACAATTTCTGCCTGGAACACGGTCTTAATCATAGGGTTTGGTGGGGAACACAGTACTGTGGCCATGCGGGTGAAAGACCCACTGTAAGGACAGAGAAAAAAATAAAAGGAACTAAAGTTCTAAAGGTGTCATGGAAGGGCTGCATTTATTCCACACTGTCACTTCAAAGTTTCTTACTACAGGGAGAAGAGTAGTTGTGATGTACTAACACTGCATTCCATAATGTTGCTGTGACATGTAGCCTAAGACAATTCCTTACAGGAGGGGTTACAAGAACCTCAATTTTGTTTGGGACCAAAAAAAAAAAAAAAAACCCAAGTCATACTACCTTTTTGCACCAGACAGAGAATAAACTCATGATGGATTAAAGATTTAGGGAATATAATCTCGGACATTTCTCATAGCAATATTTGTTTCTTATATATCTCCCTGGGCAAGAAAAAAAAATAAAGACAAATAAGAACAGCTAAGATTTTGAAGCAGCCCAAGTGTCCGTCAATAGATGAGTGAATAAAAAGCTGTAATACATTTACACAATGGAATAATACTTGGCCATACAGAAGAAGGAAATCTTACCTTTGGCAAACACATGGATGGACCTGGAGAATATTATGCTAAGTGAAATAAGCTAATCAGAGAAGAACAAATACTGTATGATTTCACTTACATGTGGAATCTAAAGAACAAAATAAACTAACAAATGAAACAGAAACAGACTCATAGATACAGAAAACAGCTGTGGGAGGGGGTGGAGGCTAGGTGAAAAAGGTGAAGGGATTAAGGAAAAAGACAGCAACTTACAGACACGGACAACAGTCTGGTGATTATCAGAGGGGAAGGGGCTGCCGTGAGGTGGAAGAGGACAAAGCGGGGAGAAGTAGTGGCTGAAAGCTACTTTAGTTTGGGGAGTGAACACAGTGCGGTATGTCAATGACGTGTTATAGAGCTGGACATTTGAAACCTACATGGTTTTGTTAACCTATGTCACCACCACCCCCGATAAATTCATTAAAAAAGGAAAATAATGGACAGAGAATAAATTTGTAGGTGTCTGAAGTTACTAGGCAAGGTTGGTCATTTGAAGATTACATTAACTATATATCTTCATTGTTGTCCTTACTTTTTATGAGAGTATTTGTACAGAGTGAAGTGTGAACATCAGCAAAGTAGTCATGTGATTTTTTCCCATACCCGTGTTTTGAATGTGAATAAGGTTTCACCCATCTTCCTGACTTCTTTGTCAGTGAAACAACAGAAAGGAAAGAACCTGGTGACAAAGTATGCTTGTTTCCCTCCCTTCGGCTCCAGGATATCTTTCTTTTTCTTGCATCAGGTAGTTGTTAACGGACACTGGTAACAGTATCACTAGTCCCTTCTTGAAACATCGTTTAAATTTGAGTGCCACTTTTGAATTTTACAAGTATCTTAAACTCAAGGAAATGTAGAGATTGTAAATTCCCATGATGTGAGTTTCTCCTTTTATATGATTAATACTTTTGGCAGGAAGGATGGAACAAAAAGTATTGTGCATGTCAGAATTTTATAGTCACTCAGTGTACCCTGGGGGAGGGTGTAGAAGTTGCAATGCAGCTCAGATTTCTGCTCTCTTTACATATACATCATTTTTAAAGAAAGTTCAATAGGTCCAGGGAAGAGATTACTGATTCTGTTTGGTCCTGCTGGTGTGTACCTGCTGAGATGGGGTACAGGGTCACACATCTATCCTTACTATGCTCTGGGGAGGAAGCCTGCTGTGGCTACAATGTGTGTTCTTACTAAATATATATCATAATGTACCTCTGTTGATATTGTTAAGCTCCTACCATAAAAACGTTGTGGATGAACAACACAGCCAAATTAATGCATCCATAGGAACATTAGCATTAAAAGTTGCTTAATGTGACATTAACCTAAGAGGTAGTATTTTTTTGGCCCAGACACAACCATGCATTGTACATACACATATAAGTTTAAGTATTTGTAAAATCATAACAAACTACATTGAGAACATGAAGTTTTATGCCGTCAGTTGCATTGGCCAACCCTTCCTTGGTTTCCCTATTAAGAACAATGTAACTGAAATTCTCATAGCCTTCTGGAAGCTTGTAGGGATGTCTTGATTCCTACAAAGAGATTCAGTTTCTTTGAAGGGAAAACAACAAGAACAAACAAATTAGTTATATGCTGCCTGTATATGCTGCCTAGCAGATTTAGATGGTGCATTGTAAATTCTGTTGACTTGACTCTGACTTAAGATTGTCTATTTACAGTGGTTTTATTGAATTCTTGTCCCTAATAAAGGTAAATGAAATCTGTGATGTTAACTCTAAATTTTTTATTGGAATCACTAAGTAACATAAAGCATGATATTGACTTGAGCAAATATTTCTGGCTCCAGATTCACAGGTCAATGTATTCTAACAATGTATTCAGAAGATTTAAGGAACTGTAATGCCAATCATTGGTATATAAATAGTGATATTCATTTTTATATATTTCAATGTCTGAAGGGAAATATTAAAATCATAAAAGTCAAAATTATCAATACAATCATGGAATGAGTTAATGTTATTTACATGTTCTGTAACTTGTCCATAATGCTAATATTTAAGCCATATCTTTTTTAAAAGGCCACGATTTAGAATCGCCATAGTTAGAATTAAATCTTGCTTAGATGATGAGTTTTTCCCTCCCTGGCATATAAGCCATTTATTTCTAAAACGAAGTTATTTTATGCCTTGTCACCACATAGCCATTAAAATTGTAGACAGGCAGAAGTTAGCATGGCTGATGCACAGACCCACAGCAGTACTTCGTCACAGGTTTTCAAAGCAGTTCAGAGTCCGGTTTCCATCTGTGTTTGGTGAAGGGTGCATAAACCTTGAGGCCATCTGAAAACTCAGCTTCATTTCTAACACTTGGAATAACAAAGGTGTTATTTTTCAAAGCTGTGTTCTCCCCTCCTGGCGTGGCTGCGCAGACACAGTTCAGGGAAGGTGGGAAAGTTCATAGTAAGTAATCTGCTTGTAGACTTTGCAGAGTTCCTTTGAGGGTGTCACAATGGTGGCATCCCAAATATGGGTTATTGCCAACAGAGGCTCAAAGTAAATGAACCTTACAAACAAATCCTCCCTGGTTGGATGAGTAAAATATCTGCACAGAGCCAGCATCTCCTTTCAGTCTGGGGTTGCTATTTGATCAGGAGAAAGTAGAGGGTGCTCTCTGCCCATGTTATACTGAGGATCCAGCATGAACATCAAAACTCCACTTATTTCAGCTGCACTCCTAAAACTAACGCAACAAACTGAAAGGGAAGGGATGGGGGAGTATCTTGTCTTTGGTTTACTACAAGGAAGTGCAATATTTCAATAGAATATATGTTTTATTCTGCTTATTTAAAAATATCTCATGTATTAAATATCTGGAACACTTTGGATATATCGTCTTTATAAAGACTACCTGACCTAAAATACATAAATACACAATTAATGGGACAATAATGGAAATACAGATATGTGATCTTTGCTCTCTTTTTGTGATACATTTCTATCATTCTATCTAAGATGGAAAAATCAAAACTAATGTGAGCAGTTTACTAAGAAATGCTCTTTAATTTTTTGAGTTGATGAGTTATTCTGATATCTCAAAACTGACAAAAATATATTCTAAATTCCTTGTACCTAATTCAAAGACATTCCAAATTATTCTTTTATATATTCTAAATTATAATAACTCTGTGGGTAGTTTTATGTGAAAATGTTATCTGAAAAATATGTTTCATAAAATTTCTGATTAATACATCATAACAAAATAACATCATACAAAATTTTATTTTAAAGGGTTCACCAAAACACACTTTAATATGATAAAGGTGAAATTTAGTGATTGAGGTATTAGAACTTTTATATAAAGACTATGTCCTCGTTATATCAAGATTTTCTTACTTTTAAAAACCTCCATAAAAAAACACTTAGTAAGTAAAGAATGTTTTTATAAACATAAAATGAATAACAAAAATCCTTAGAAAGTAAAAAACGTGCTTCTGACATCCCAATGAAAAAATATTTTGACGTGACAAAGCATTCTGTCTGAAGGTAAAGAAGAAATCTCTCACTGTAACATTTTACGTTAATTAAGGCAGATAAAAACAAACGCATTAGAATCGAACAGTGAGCTTCTTTTTGGGGGTGGCGGAATAGAGAGGAATTTAGCCAGGCTGTTCTGCTCCCTGTCAGTTTCCAGTCGTATCCTCACTTGCCCTGAAGGCAGGGCAGAAGCAGCGTAGTCCCACAGGTGGAAAAACAACACAGAGCAAGACTGCTGTGCCCAAGAACCAATGTGAAGAGGACTCGCTCATCACTTCCGTTTTTGCATGTGACACTGCCTTTCCTGTCTTACCAGTTCTTCACTGCCAATGCCCGTCCAAAGACTACTAAACTAAAGTGGAAAGCTAAGGTGTAAGAGGAGGTCATGAACAGATTATAAATAAAAAGTGGGCCATAATAAAATAATGCAAGATAAAGAACCTAGGAGCTGTTGGGATAGTGAGTATATAACCATCTTCCATGCAGACTTGCCTTCCCTCTCAGCACTTACAGTTTAGTGAAGATGGACAACATTCTAGAAACCATAGTGTTGAATATAGTAATAATAAAATAGTAAGAGTACTTATAGCAAGGGCACTAGCGTAACGACATCTGGGCAATGTAATTACAGAAAATGAGTCCAATTTTTGAACCTCAGTTCATGCTAGATCAGTTGACTTGAATGTATCATGGTTTTTCTACCTGCTGGATCTTTTTTATATCCCACATCTCTGAGACCTATTTTCTAAAAATTATAATCTCTGCCCATAAACCATTCTTATGTAACCATTCTAATAGTAACTGCATATGGGCAGTTGAGAACTTACTTTATTAAACCTCTAGGTCACTTAAATTTATAACCCCTTATGAATTGTGACCTTGATAAGGGTACAGATTGTTGCTTATTTTTTGCCTCTGTACATGTAGTTCCTGTTAAAAATTATGAATATATTCATGAATGAGTTGATAAATCAATCAATATTGGAATTTCAGAGATGAAATTTTCATTAGCTTAACTTCAAAGAGATTCAGAAAAGTAAAGTGATGCAAGAACAGTGAAACAAAATGACATCTCAGGTCACAGAGGGAGGTTTTGAAAAGTGATTCAGTTAAAACCTAAAGCTCAGAACTAACTGAAGTTTAGAGTAGTAGGCATGCATAAATTTCCGTGGAATGATGCACCTGAGGACATTGGACATAAGAAAGAGCATTTGGGTGTTATTTTTGACCTTTAGCACCTTCTATCATGTAATGCAGGCAACTTCCTGTCAAGCCCATTCAGAACTATGGCCAGTTGCTTTTCTTTCATTGATGCAATTTCTTGTAGCCATGGTTCTCAACACTTGAGCATTTAGAAATAGTGAGTATATTTTATTTATCTCAATGACTAGAGTATGCTACTGAAATTTGATTAAGGAGAACCAGGAATGACCCAATTCCTGGGGTAGTCCAGTCCCTGAAAGAATCATAGCACCGAAATTGCCAAAAATGTTTCTTTAGAGAAATATATTTTTAAAGTCTTTATCACTTCACTAGAAGAGTTCTATAATTTTATTTGGGTTACTATATTTTTTCATTATAATGCAGATTTAATGCCACAAGTCTATACACATTACCCTCACATTAAATCTACAGTATATTTTTGTAAAGCTTGATTTTTATGCTTATGAGTTAGTTGTTTTTCCACTTTCAAATATATGGTATTTCATAATAGAAATGTACAAGTAACAGAATTAAAAGCAAGTATAATTTCTCCTCCAGAGATTCACACTATTAATATTTTGATGTTTATCTTTTCAAGCATGCATATCCCTATGTATGTACATTTAAAATGTTATGAAATTATATATATTGTTTATAATATGTTTTTGTTAACTACAAAATAAATCAAGACTATTTTTTCAAACCCTAAGATAGCGTTAATGAAATTATTTTAGATGACTGCATAGCATTTCATCATGTAAACATACATTTTTTATGTCATAAATCATGTTCAGTATATCATTGTATTTAAGTCATTGTGCTTGCCTCATGTTATATTCAAAGGGTAAATTCTAGAAGTAAAATTCATCATATTTCACAATAAGTTAATGGCAATTCAAATTATTTGCTTTCTTATAAGCTTTTGTACAAATTAAATACCTGATAACTTTAAATAGCACACCTGATGTCAGTAATGAACTATGGCCAAAGCAAAATGATGGACTAATGATAGAGAAACTGAAAAAGAGGGAAGGGAGGATGATAGAAACAGAGGGAGAGACGGAAACATTGGATGGAAAAGAGGGAGGGAAAGGGACAAAGGGAAGGGCAGAGAGAGAGAGAATGAGAGAGCAAGAGAGGGAGAGAGAAAGATCAAGTTTTTAAATGTTTGCCTTTGTTAGAGACCAATTGAATGAAAATTGTTCTGTTTTATTTCTATCTAACCCCATAATCTCTGATTTTTAATATGTAAAAAATTACTCATTAACTCAAGTAAAATGAGAGTGGTGTTCAAAAGATGTAGAGAAATATAATGACTAAGATTGAAAACGAGAGAAGAAAAGTAGGGTGTTGAAATTATTTGTTCAGTCTAAGATCCTCAGGTCCCCTCCTTTTTTCTTCTGTGCAGGAATTCAGCTCAAGACAGATGGAGGAGTCTGATAAAGCTTAGTGACAGAAGCAGGGGTAGAATGAAGGCCTACTGGTTTCATGACCCAGGTTCCTCTCCCTCTCAACATATTATTGGCTCTTTGACTCATTACTTATAAAGATAAATTCTTAGTGAACAGCCACTATTTCTCTTATTGTCAAGGATCAAGACATTAAAGACATATATACAAATGATTGCTGCATGGATAAATACATGCATAAATAAGTAAATGAATATATTATGTGAGAATAAGAGGAAGCATTTAGAAACCAAATGTGCAAGTCCAATCCAAGAATGATACCATATTGGGCTATCACATTTAATCACCTACTTGTAAGAATAATTGGGTTATTCAATTTTTTGATTTTTCTGCTTAGATACCTGTTTTAGAAGATGACTGAATATCAACTCTTTCAATAATGATAGAAAAAGTAAATTTTTATGCATTGTGATTCCAGATAGTCTAGGTAATACTTCCTACTAATACTAGAATCTTGTATATTTCCAGATAGAGAATGAATGAGTCTTCTAAGGATATACAGTACTGTGCAGTGGAATAAAATCACTGGACTGGAAATCAAGAGTTTGGTGCCAATCCTATATCTACCATTCAATTAGTGTGTGACACTGGGTAATTTTCTCATTTTTTCCCTAGATTTAAATTTTCTTAGTACTTAAATAAACAGATTAGATATGATTCTTTTAATTTTAAATACCCCCTGAATATAATAATTAGAAATGATAATACATGAACAATTAGATTCCCCACTTCTCCTCCTTGAGAACTTTATCACCTGATGCTCTTCAAAAATTGTCTCTACAAGAAGAGACTGAATCTCTGCTAATTAAATAGTCCAGATTTTTAGAATCATCTAACTTCCATAAGAAGCAATGAAGGAATTATCAAAACACCCAACACTGTGTTCACGTATTTATGGTGGTCTCTGTGACAGAAGCAAATAATACCCATTAAATGTTGATGTGCTGTCCCACATCATCCAGCATTATTGTAATTATAATGAACATGTGATTGTATTTTGGGAAACAGGAAGGTGGTGAAGTGATGAGTCACTGCTGACGTGTACCTGTTAGTGACTGTTTCTCCTTGATCTTTTTTTCTCCCTGCCAAACAAACTTAGAAGACCACATACTGGGGTTGCAAATTTCAGATTACCATTGGAGTTGGTTTGGATATCCATATCCTGAGAGGCAGGATATTTCCTGTTCACCCACAATGAACTTTGTATGAGTGAGAAAATAATTTTAGCTGTGCTAAGCAACTAAGAAGAGTGTATTTTACCATAGTGCAAGTTAGCTCATCTTCACTCATATAACCTCTATATTATGGCTTTTCTATCATACCACCCTTTAGGTAAATTGACATGAATTTAGCAAAGATATAAAATATATGTAGTTAGAGCAGTATTAAAAATGTTAACTATTTTGTATAGTTTCTTAGTTATTTTAGGGTTCTCTTACTAATCTTTCATTTAGGCCAAACTGACCAAAGTTTCTGGAACTTTTACTTAACTCAAGACAATGAGTTTCTTAATTGCTTACTAATTGTCCTGAACACTTATAAAGTTACCATTGATCTATGGAACAGGACTTGACATAATGCCTTTTTAAAGAGAGAAAACTCTACTTAAATATAAACTTTTCAAATGGTTTTCCTTTAGAAATAATATACCAACTATTTGTCATGAATGACATGCATAATAATTTATGAAGAGTATTTTACATGAAAAATATTTGTAAGTGAGCATTTAAATTTCAACTAAATATTTAATATTTGTATTTTATAAAATTGAAAATAGCCCTATGACATCATTCCCATTATATACTGGATATATAGATCTTTACCTGAATGTCCTGAGTGGAAGTGTTTTGAAATTCATCTCTTCATCTTCTTTCATTTTGTCCCTGTACAACCTTGTTCTCTCTCTTCCTTTATTGGAAAGCAAAAGTCTCATTTACAGTCTATCTGGCTAGAAGCCTTTGCATCATCTAAGTTCATTTTTTCCCTCATCTCCTAGATAAAATTCATCCTAAAGTTCTGTTGATTCTACTTCATAATCTCTCTAGTAATTACTTTAGTTATACCTGTTAATATCTCCTACTTGGATTGTAGAAATAGGGCATCTGGTTTCTTCTATTGGATCCATCCTGCATAATTCTACCAGAATACTCACGTTATCACACCTTTCCTCTGCTTGAAAACCTCCCAGATGTCATTGCCTTCAGGATAGATGCTATTCACTCCTTGTTTGGCAAAAGTTCTCCTCTTCTGTTAAGATATTGCTCACTGTATCTCTGCTAGGATACCACAAATTCCTTTTGACATTATAGATTCCTTGTTTGTCTAAACTCCCAAGGTGCATTTCCCACACCTCCATTATATCACTTAAGTTTTTAAAATTAACTTTTATACTCTACTTTATTTTTTCATTATGACTTCTAGACAGCAGGGTATTTTTATTATTGATTAGTACCCCCTAGGACTAATCAATAATAAGCCTTCAAAAATGAAATAAAATACTGTATTCTGTTACACACATGTTTAACAGGCAGTTGTTGCTCTAACAGGATCCTGACAACTGGAAATTTCAGTTGAGGGAGGAGAGATTTACTTTAGGGAGTAGGTACATTAATGTAATTTTGGCTGGAAGTTGTGGCAAAAGGATTCTGAAATGTCTGTTGGAATTTAGAGGTGCAATAGTTATTGTTAGAATATCGTTTAGATCGTGTCCAGTGATACAAAAGCCACACAGAATTTAGAACTCAGCCCATATATTTTATATAAGATATATTGTATATTGAAAAAATGACTTGATGTTAGCTTTTCAGGCAGGTACAGAAAATTCTGAAACCATAAAATTCTTTTGACAACCATCTAAGGTTATAGATGGAATGCAGAGATTCTGGCAAAGGAAATACTAGAAGCACCAAGCAGCCATGATTACCTGTGTGAACTAATCTAAAATGGAGCATAAAGTAACAAAAGCTCCATGAATATTAGACAGTGCTAAAGTTCTTTTTGAGATCGGACAAACTTGGAGGGGACAATGCAATCTGTATTCAAATTTCATCATTTATAATAGTAGTACATCTCTGGAGGATTTAGGTATTAGGACTTCAGCCTAACTGAGGATCGCTATAATCAAAAACCTTTGAAAATTCCTAATAAAGATGCCACCTTGGGGCTCAACAATCTACCAGGATTTCCAAACTATCTAAAATTCCCACATTAGGATATTTTGCTGTTTTTTCATTTGACACTTGATAAAGACTTTGTTCTTCATTCACAGGCATTTTGTATGGAACAAGAGCTGACTTAATGCCTTCAATTTTACATTCACAATGGTATACACACTCAATGAATAGAATTGTGGGCTGAATTTCTTTCAGCACTTAAGTAGTTTTTATTTGAGTAAAATATGCATTTTGTGACATTCATAACATAAAATTTAATGACTTTATTATTTGTGTGCATACTACAGTCTCTTTGCTGATATGGCAGAGGCTATGATGTCAAACTTTTCTTGTAAAATACATTCTGCACGTCAACATGAACTTTTTATTTAAAAATTCTTGCTAATGAGGGAGCAGAGCATGGACTTTGCCCTCTAATTCAAGACAAGAGCAATCTGAGAACACTAGTTCAATAACATCATTTTGGAATATAAGAAGGACACTTTCTAATTATTTAAATATTCATAATGAGTACTTTTTTGCTACCTGGGACTCACAAATTTTCTAAATCAAATCAATCCATGGCATTCAATTTTTAAAAAGAGATAAACCTGCAATTTCAAAGAAAAACACAGTTGGCATTTAATAATTATTTCATTTTAATACAATCTATGCTTGATGCCAACTTACAGCCTTCTTTTCTCTAATTAGATTTTAATTCACATTCAAGAAACTTTTACATAATACCACCTTCAATAAATTATTTGATTCTTTTTAACTACACTGAACAATTATTTTTGTTCTTTTAATAATATTTTGTTCTTTTAATAATACTCACTAGAAGAGAAGCAGAAGGGAAAAAATGGAGTCAGTATTATTGTAATACTTTATTATTTTAAAGCATAAATATATTCCTAACTTATTGAATTGAAGCAGAAACCATACGTGGAAAGCTATGTAATACATTAATAATGTATAATATGATTAATATTACTAAAACTTTTATTTAAAATATTAATTTTTTGAATTCAGTGTATTCTTTGTTGACAATATGTTGATAACATGACTAATGAAGTTTGAAATAATTTTATATAAGCAAATCAAATAATCCTTGAGAATGGATGGCACATATGAGACAATCAGAAAGGTAAGTGATTATTAGTTCTGGCCCAATCTTAATGATTACTTGAAAGATCTAAAGTCTGTTTCCACTCCTGAGATATCATGGGGCTTGGGGTTGTTTAAGTCACAATGTGATAGAAGAAAATGACCGTGATTTAGCCTGTGTACAGTGTTGACAGGATCTTTCAAAAGAAAAAGTATATTTCTAAAATTTCTGAAAAAATTATAATGTTAGGAACTCTGTGAAATCAAAAGCATTTTGAACAAATTTAGGGTAGAAATAGAGCTTGTTTTAGATGGGTTATTCAGTGAAGACAGATGGAGCGACAACATGTAGTAGTTCATACAAATGTGTAATCACATATATTGTGATGGAGGTCATATATTGCTGCTTGAGGTCATAAATCCTAAGCAGATTTTAGAGTTTCATCATGGATTCTTCTGCTCATCCTCATGACCTACACAATTAATCTCTGCTTGAGGTAAAGAAGAAGAGGGCAAAAGGATGGGTGGGGGAAGTGAAAAAGAAGAAGTCAAAGGGAAGTTCCACAGTGCATTCGTTCATCTTTTATGATTTCAGTGAAACTCCTATGTGTCTAACCAAGTAAAGAAATTTATGGATAATTTTATTTAGTTGGAACTAATCTAGTCTTACCAAAGTAATAAATGACTTAAAATGACTCTCATGAGGAATATAGCACAATAAAACAAACACAATCAATGAAGAAAATGGCAGGGATATAGTGCTTTCCCTCCTTGTAAGTTTCTGAGCTACAAAGAATGACGAAACAAGGACAATGACAAGAAGTGAGCAAAATATACAATTATTAAGAATTTGAAATATGGATTTATATTCACTATCATAAACACATCTCTTGACTATATGCTTTTTTCCCATGTATATTTTATGCTGTACATATTGTGCAATGATTGGTATAGTGTTTTCATTTGTGACTGCTATTAGTACCAAAGAAATAAACTAAATTCAAAATCTGATATTGAAAGTTATCCACAAGTATTAAATAATATTTTTGAAAAACATGAATCATATTAATTAATCTGCTCATAAGAAAATATATAGTTAGAACTGGAGAGTATTATGCTAAGTGAAATAAGCCAGGTGATGAAAGACAAATACCACATGGTTTCACTTATAAGAGGAAGCTAATGAACAAAATAAACAAATGACCAAAGTAGAGTCAGAGGCATGGAAACAAGGAACAGGCTGACAGGGACCAGAAGGAATGAAGGAGGGGGGTAAGGGAGAAAAGAGGGGAAGGGCCTAATTAAAGACCAAGTACAAATGACTCATGGACATGGACAACAGGGTGGGGTCGACTGTGGGAGTGTTGGGAGGGAGGTGTGTGTGGGAGCAACAGGGGAAAATTGAGACAACTGTAATAGAACAACAATAGAAAACTCAAAAATGAGAAAGTATATAGTTAGAATCATATAATTTTTATTTTAAAAGTTTTGTGTTGTTAGCTATGAAACAGAAATAAAATAATATATCAATAATATAATATATAAAATTAATTAATTTATAATAAATAATATGTAATTATTTATTTAGCTTTAGATCACCTTAAACCTTTTGTATGTTTTTATAATGTGTATAATATTTCATAAAGTAATGGTATATAATTCATAGGTAAATAAAATAATAAAATGTGTATATTGGGATGGTGCTCAAGGACTTGATTGCTAAGGATTCAAATATGTTTGAAGGTTTTTTAAAAATATATAAAGATAAATATAATTTATAGGTCTCTTGGTAGAAGAAACAAAAATGATGGAGCACATATGTAACAATGTCAAGGTAAATGGTGAAGCCAGAATTTAGATTCAGGTCTCTGAATTCTTAGTATAGCCTCTTAGTCATCTAATATACAACATCACCTAAAGTCCAAGCTCTTAGGATGACTGATTTATTTCTTGTGACACCATCTGAAACTGTACTCAGATGTCTAGCCACATGGAAATTTAGTGTCATGCATTCACTTCTGGACTTGAACATGCCATTATTTGCACCCCAAGCAATTGTCACACTGCAACTTCCATACCCTTATCTCCTGGGTAATTATACATTCTGCAGAATTCATATGCCTATCACTCTTTCGTGTATCAACCTATATGTCACTTTCTGAAAGCAACCTTAAACTTGTTTCCCCCTAACATGCTTACAAAAGCACACCCTCCTAGCTGAGACTGAGTGCAACTTCTGTAATCCTTAGATCTGGTTACTGTCCATATCATATAGAGAGTACTTAACTGCACGGCAAACATCCATTTTTTTCAAGCTCCATTCCCAGTGCTTTAGAATTGTGTATCTTTTTCATTATGCCATTCTTGTGTCATAGTGCAGTGCTGGGTCTTTAGTATATCTTCAATAAATTCACATTGAATGAAGAGACATGATGCAGCCCTGGCTGGTGTGGCTCAGTGGATTGAGTGCCTGCCTGAGAACCAAAGGGTCGCTGGTTCGATTCCTGGTCAGGGCACATATCTGGGTTACAGGCCAGGACCCAGGGTGGGGCAAGCAAGAGGCAACGACACATTGCTGTTTCTCTTCCTCTTTCTCCCTCCCTTCTCTTCTCTCTAGAAATAAATAAATAAAATATTCTTTTAAAAAAAAGGGACAGGATGCAGTAAGAGACTGTTCTACTAGATTTCTACATGCCCACCAGACCCTTACCACCCCTCACTACTTTGGATTAACCAAACATGCATTAACTGTATGCAAATAGCCCACCGCTGATGTACCACTGAAAGCAAAGACAATGCCTGACTAAATTAGTAAGTAAAAAGGACACTTTTACTGGTATAAGACCATTGTACCCAAATGTGATTTCCTCTTGCTCCAGACCAGACAGAAAACAGTGCTAGGAAATAGTAGAACTTGGAAGAAATAGAAACTAGTCAGAAGAAATGTAATGTTTAGGCACCTTTTCTGTCATCCCTTCCAAGCCAGACAAGTGAGATAAGAAATAAGGGCTTTGGGAGCATAAAAGTCACATGCTCTGTTTTCAACTTAAAAGAGCATCCTCAGGAATGCGTACTAGAGGAGGTGGCAGGGCACCAAAAGTGGTCCAGTCATGTTTCTGCGTTTGCTAGGCATCTGGAAGAGGTGTTATAATATTCCCACAAATCCAGGGCAGACTCAGAGGTGAGCTGGAGATAGAGTCAGTTCAGCAGGGCAAGGAGACGTACAGCAGCTGAAAGCCATGGATGATCATTCATGTGGACTTCCTATTCAAGCTTCCTGACACAACAGGCTTTGACACTGTTCTACCCAGAGATTAGAAACTGGGCAGGATGTGGATAAAGAAACCACCTGCAGGTGAGAGAATTTAATCTGGGAAGAATTTGGCTGATTAATGCAGAAATTATCAAATGGGACTGAATGTCTGGTATGAACTAGTTAACATGTTTGAAACCAAGGTGAAATACTTGTGAATACATACTACCTCTTTGACTCTTGTGAATTTACTTCTTAGTGTAATATGAATCTTCTGTCAATAAGACAACCCGACTCTGACAAGAAGCCATGATTCCACATCATTTTAAAGAAAACCGAGTTTGAAAACAGAAGGTAATTAAGAATTTTCCAATGCTCACATACACACGTATATTAGTTACTCTATCCTTTTAAGTTGCCGTCATATAGTTGATAGTACCCTTTCCAGGAAAAATTTGATGACTGCAAACAACATTGCATTTAATGTTTTTGGTGGGGGAAAACTGCTTCTCCACCTACATATAATTCTATTTAGGCCAAAAAAAGTAGATGAGGCAGAAACATTTTTTGAATCTGAAAATTGGTGTTTAGGTTATATCTGCAGGTTAAAATAGTGTAAAAATTTAAGTGGTCGATCTATTTCCATCTTTAACCAGGTGTTTCTATTGAAGCAAGATCGAACTAGTAACACACACATTAAAGGTATGTGATGTGCTCCTTAAGGGTTTTACTTCATTTTGATTATCAAACTTGGAGTCTACTATTGATCCTTTTGAAGCCTGTAAGTGAAGATTAAAGCACTCTCACATGCTATCTACAGGTGTGCCACAGTGAATTATGATTCTCGTATAATCCAAGGAAGGAAAAAGCTACAGTAAGTAACAAACTGTTCATCAGTACACTGGCACAGTGGATCAATCTTGGATTCTTAAATTCATAAGCCCTGTTTATTTGGTCACATTAGAAAGCAAGCGGGGGTGTTGGAATGGATTCCTAGGAATGATGGATGTAATTGTCAAAACTGCCAAGGTCAATGTATAATGTTCATAAAGGAACCAACCCAATTCAAGCACCTTTCATTTATCATTCATGCCGTTTGACCCCAGTTCTCTTATCATAACATACAAAGGAGGGACAACTGCTGTGTTCATTCCCACGGAATCCTGTGCACTCTCACTGTCATTCAGATCACAGCCTTCCTCAGACTGAGATCATCTGTACACAACGTTCCCTTCTCTGAGGACGCTGGAACTATTAAATTAAATATGAATTTAATAAAAACTAACGAAGGACCTGTATGTAATCACTAAGTCGTTATGTTGAATGTTTTTGAAATTTTAAATCAGGATGATTTGGATGATTCTGAATCATCTACTTACTCTTGGAATGCATTCTCAACTTTGACATTGAGGGTATTGTGTTTTAAAAACTACTCCAAAACCAGTATTTTACAAATGGAGCTTTGTATGAAAATTTACAAATGCTAAGGTGTTTTGTGTATTTAAATTGAAAAAAAACATTAAATATCTTTTATAGGTATTGTCAATTGAGAAAAAATATAAAGGATTTTCTAATTATTTTGCTTGAACAAATAACCTTCTATTGTAATTAGTGAATTTGTGAACACTGTCAAAAATGCTGCCAATTAAAACTATACATATTATTTCTGTCGTTTTATTGAAACAACCATTTGAAATTTCTGACTGTGTCTTGGTCTTTAATTTTTTTGTATTTGCAACAGTTTTCTAAACGTGGGTTCATACTTTATATTAGAACTAGAATGTAAGCTCCAGGAAGGCAAGGCTTGTTCACGGCTATATCTCAGATTCCTGGAACAATTAGTACTTTGTAGATACCCAATAATTATTTATTGAAAGAAGAAAGAAAAAGATGAGTAAAAAGACAATGAAGAGGAAAAAGTAAAAATGTATATTTATTTTAAAATATATAAGTACTAAAATGATTATGGGAATATTATGAAAATTACAACTAATTTGTTATAAGATTAGTACCAGTAAGACAATATTACTCAGTTTCTAAAAATAAAACACTATACTGCCCAAGTTAGAATAAATATTTAGCACTTAAAAAGTAGACATAAGATGGTATCAAGGAAGATGCAGCTAATGGTAAAAAGAAGCAATTGCAATGGTATGAGGTAAAGTTGGTATGAAGAATTGAAGAATTGAAGAATACCTTAGTGGTTCTTTTTCACTTGAGAGTAAATACATTACAATGTACTATTAAAATTTTTAATAAGAAAAAGAGCTCTCCAAATTCAAGTACTAAATACAATTATTATTAAGTGACCTATAATGTATACGTACTTGAAAACATTACAAACATGCAGCAGACAGTCCTCAATGCCAGGATAGTCTAAACGCCAACTCTGCGGCTCAGAAAAACTTGGCCCTGTCCTTGCGTAGCATACAGCTCTAGCAGGCAGAGAGAGAAAGGAGAGATCACAGTTCGCATGGTAACTGCTATCACAGGCCAATACAGGAAACACAGAACTGACAGCAAGGGTAATGGTTTTTATAAATTTAACATTAATAAACAATTGAAACTGGGAATAAAATGGAGAACAAATGTCCCGTTTCATTGGCTGGCTGACATGATCATAAAGAGATGTAACAGCTCTGATTTGTATTACTGAGACTCCGTCTTCTCATTTATAAAACGGGTTGAAAAATTCTTTTGAAGGTCAAATGAGAGCATTTGATACTCTGTGAAAACTGTCAAGTGTTCCACAAATGTTAGTCATTACTCTTCCAATTATCTCTAGCATGTGCATGTCACATGGCTAATGTGTAATTCTCACAACAGAAACCTTGAAAATATCTGTTCAGAACCATTTTTATATGAAATGTATTACACATGCTTAAACATATTCATATATTTTATATGTTCATAATATGCTTTTTGAGGGACATTTACATTTTAAAAAGAGTGACTAAAAAGAGGACTATTAAATTATGAGACTATAGTCATGATGATTTTATTGAAGAAATTTAATTATTCAAGAAGCTAAATGATATCCATGGCAAAGATTTTCTTAGACATTTTGAAATGCTGCACATCCTTTGGAAATGATTATACAACTATTGCTGAGGGTAGAGTTAACTTTTATAAGTTAACTTATCACTGTATTTATCACTGTTAAGATAGAGGGATATTTCCATATGACAAAATAGTGAAAATAGGATTTTAATGTTGATTGTGTGTACTAGAAATGATCATAAAATTTAAAAATGTATTTTATGTTAAAATAAATTATTTTTATCTCATGTTTGGGATGAGTTATGTACATATGTATGCATGTATGCGTGCATTTATTTATTAATGTATTTATGTAGTTAGAACTAAAAAATATTTTCATTCTCCTCTTTGGCCTTTATATTAAATCACCAATATAGTCATAGTACAATTATATTTTGGGTTTATTTTGTCTGCTCCAAAAGAATCAGAGGGCAAAGTCATATTTGTGCTGGGTTTTTCATCAACTTTATGTCAGATAATGATGCATGTATTACTATAGAGATCAGATACACGATTCCAAACAGAGATGGAAAATAAGAAGAAGAAAGTAGCTTTAAAGTCTATCTGTTCCCTGACACTACATTAAGAACTCAGCACTCATTGTGAAATCAAAGAGTGATCACACTCAGTTCGATGTCAGACCTCAAATGCAATATGAAACCTTAAGAAAAGGAAAGTTAAGATAACCAGTTCAAGCAAATAAAAATTTTCCAATATAAATTACATTATCAGCAATTTTAAATGAGAAACATATGCAAAAGTCTATTTCATGGATAAAAATAAAATATTTTTTCTATCAATGTTAATATCCAAAAGTCAAAAAAACCCTTAAAGTACAATAAAATAAAATACAAGAATACCTCAGTCTCAGGAAATAAAACCATTGAGACAATTTTATGAAAACCATAAAGAACTTTTCATGTAACTCTGTTGTACAGTAATTTTAAATATTTTATTTATATTTGAAATGATTAACAATATAAAAGTAAGCCTTAAATATTGATTTTGCCAATAGTGTTTTTCTGCTAGAAATCTTTTTTTCCCCACAGAAGCACTTCTTTTAATGTCAAGAACTGGACTAACCATAAATGTCCAACAATAAAATAAGTAAAGAAGTGGTAGTATATTCATATGTGGAATACTATATGACCATGAAAATTAACTAACCATAGCTACATACATCAAGGATGAACAGCACACTGCTTGATTTCATCTATTTTTGTTTGGTTTTTGTTTTTATTTTTCTTAGAAATTTATTAAATTACAGTTTACATTTAATATTATTCTGTATCAGTTTAAGATGCACAGCATGCTGATTAGATAATCACTTTATCGACTGCTGCCCCGATATTTCTAGTACCCATCTGACACCACACGTAATTGTTCTAACATTATTGACGGTACCCCTATGCTGTAACTGACATCTCTAGGACTATTCTGTAACTACTAATTTGTACTTACTAATCCCTTTACCCTGAAGTCTCTTTAGATTAATAGTCTCTCTATTTTAACAAAATATTAAAAATATATTTCATGGATGAATTTGTGCTTTAGGTGAAATTGTTCTTTCGTATCTATAGTGTTGTCTAGATTCATTTTCTCCTCATATATAGAACTGCTATGACACAAGTGTTATCCTTTCCCTGCCTCAAATGCTGTGATGTCACTTTGTATATATATCCTCCAAAGGGTACAGTTCAAATAGATGGGGGAGAGCATATTGGACAAAATTCTAGCAAAGAGAATGGTAAAGTGGAAGACTGATTTCTTACTTTTCTAAACCTGGGTCAATGGATTTGGGTGCATTTGAATATATACTCACTGTATGTATTTATTTGGTTTTACCCAAAACATACATATTGTATAAACATTTTATTAATCCACAATTTACCTTTATGGAATCTGATGAAGGTGTACCTTATCTGCACTGAATTTAATGTAAAGCCAACAAAGTCTCTGTCCATATTCATTTTAATTCATTCAATAATATTAACTACTGATGATGGCTTTATTCTCCCCATCTCCTGTTGGCGGCCTGAAAGGCCATACTTACTCTAACTCAGCTCCCAAGGTGCCATCTGCAAGAGATTGTCACTTTGCTGTGGATTGTGACCTCTGACCCTGCTCCTTTCTTCCCTTAACACTCTTACCTTTGCACACTTAATGAACTACGTACAGAGTTAAAAACATGTCAGCCCAGAGAAATGTTAGGTCTTGCTGTGAAAAGTTCCATTGTTTCTATATATCCAACTGACCTTTTAGTTACAGAAGATAAGAAAAAAAATCAATAGGGTTACATAGTAGCCAGCCAGTCCAATGCAATCTTTATTATTAATATGCTAAACACATTGCTTTCAAAGAATTGACACCTAAACACTGCTAGAAGTATCAAAATGACTTCTCATTAATAACCATTATATTAATCACTGTTGCCCAGAACTAGAATCTGACTGCGAAATCCCCTGGTGGAAATTGCTATAATCGTTCAAACTACAGGAATGAATATTTTTCAGCATAATTACTGCTGTCATCTTATTGAAAAATATCCCATTAGATGGCAGCTTTTAGTTACGTAAATCGTGTTGATTAATTTTTAATTTCTAGCATTTATGTGACATTGCACAAGTAAAGATCTTTGATAATTTAAATGGTTAGCTGAGCAATTATTAAAATAACTTACAGCAATTCAAACATTCATTTACTTACTAGAAGTGCCATACATCATTAACTCCTGATTAAAATAAAGTTCGGGAAATTGCAAGTGCTGAATTGATCACTAAGACATGTATTTCAGGGTGTTTTATAGAAATATTCATGCCATGTAGGATGCCTCAGCTACAATGATAAAGCTCTATCATAAATGTTTCAAAGCCAGAGACTCCAAATTATATTGGCAATATGGCATCCCAGCCGTGTGCTCAAGTACACATTCGTGCTTTTAGGCAGACAATTTAAATGGACTATAACCTGACAAATTTTAGCCACCCCGGTACCTCTTTTATTTAAAACAAACAAAGAGTTGCAGTGCTTATAAAAAAAATAAGGAATTCTCAGTCTTAGATGTGTATTTTATGTTTTTTATTGACTTGTTGAATCTTCATATTAACTGTGAATTCTTAGACACTCTTTAATTTCTTTATCTGTAATTTGAAAAAATAACTGTACTTAGCTCATAATGTTGTACTATGGGTAACATGACTCAAGGAATATAGAGTGCCTAGATTGTACATGGGATATATTAAGCAATAAATAATGTTTTTCATATTTTAATATTTCTTATCATAATCTTGTAAATATATGGCCATTCCACAAACATAAATGTTTTTGTGTACAGAGGAATAAATTGTCCAAGTTGAAGCACCTGCCAAAATACAATGCCCAGTTTCAGAACTAATTTTAACTCCTATGCCTTCAAACTTTCTACTTTCCTGTATAGTCAGGTATGGTTTGCTAGCTAGTACCAAGGAATTCCTGAAGCACACATATGCACATCATTAATTCACATGCTTTGTATCACCCCACTCTCATGGACCTAATGATGACATCTGTACTTTAAAACTGTTCCCTGCATTAAAAAAAAGTAGGACATTATTTTTATGAAATGTTCATAGAAAGTTCATGGAAAATAATAATAATTTAGTTTTCCCTAAGACTCAGATCTTTTAGGAATGATACTGAATAATACAATCACAAAAATAAATTTTAATAATAGGGCAAAATCTCAAGATAATATAATAACATAGTCTGTGTTCATACTTTGTTCATTGTTGCACTCGAAATATGTTTACATTGAATTGGCATACTTTATGCCTTATATGTGCATTAAACATAATTCTGATGATTTCTAATGATTTCTGCAGTGAAACATCATAGTAGAGGTAACTAACATTTTGCCTAGTTGAATGTTACCTAAATATTTGGTTTTTATTCAACTTTGTATTCCCTAGAGTATTCAGTCTGGTGTCCAACACAGAACAGAGGCTCACTTACCATTCTTTTAATCAATTCTCTCCTAGTTCCAGGTTGACATTTGTACTCTAACACATCTTCCCTGATGACCACCCAGCAAGTATTTCCTCTGTACCTAGAGCCTTTTAATTTTATTTGTGGAGGCAAGCTAAATACACTTTATTTAAAAAGGATTTCAAGTTTAAAGTGTAAGAAAATTACAGTCAATATCAATTTCTCATTCTTTGGTTTATATTGTATACTACATTTATTATGGAAAGTTGATGCTCCATTTTTGGTTGAATGCCTGAAGCACGAAGAGGTTCATTGGCTGTTCTATCCATAGGAATTTCAATCGTGGGCACCTCTATGCAGAAACTTCCTCCCTAGACTTCTTCCAACTGGAATTGGTTCTCCATTTGGCTAGACTGTTATCTGTATGACACTGTGATTTAAAGATGTAGTAACTTTATTTCTTCACATGTTTAATTTCAAATAAAAAGATTGGGCTATATGCTCTTTGAGGCTAATACAGTTCTAATATTTGATATTTACATGATTTTGTTGACTATTCAGTGACATCCTTTAGCTATGTCTTCATGATTAGTCTCTAGATACTTTATCCCTGTCATCCTTCAACAGAATCTGCTTCAGTTTACAGACATGTCTTAAAAATATAACAGTAAGAATTAAGATCTGCAATAATAAGCTATGCAAATAATAATAATCACTAATATGTACTCATGTCTCAAGTGCCAACGTTCTAAGAGTTTTGTGTGCATCCTTTTTTTGTAAACCCACACAATAGCTCTTTGAAGCATTTATTTATTTATTTATTTATTTATTTATTTATTTATTTATTTATTCATTTATTTATATCCTTACCCAAGGGCATGCTTATTGCTTTTAGAGAGAGGGGAAAAGAGAGAGAGGGAGAGAAACATCGATGTGAGAGAGAAACATTGTTTTTTTCTCCTACAGGCCCCAACCGGGGATTGAACCTACAATCTAGGCATCTGCTCTGACCAGGAATCACACCTGCAACTTTTCCATTTACAGGATCCTGCTCAAACCAAGTGAGCCACACGGGGAAGGGCAATATTCTTGCCTTATTTTTGGTGAGAAACTGACTCTTAGAGATCTTCAGGTTACTGTAAGCTGTCCAAAGCTCAGGATCAATGAATTCTCTTTTATATGTATTGGCTTTTATTATCTTTCCCATACAACTTTATTTTTAAAGGTATTAGTACAAACTTGCTGCCATTGTATTAAAGTTTCATTCTCCTGTAATGACCTATCATTTATTTACAGAAGATTTTAACATTTTGTCTTGTGTTAAAATAATATTTATATATCTAACTATAAATATTTATTTCAACAAATCTCATCATTTTGCTAACATAATCTGACTTTTGAAAATGTAATATATAGGTCAATAGTGCCATCTAAAAGTCTTTTATTAAAAATTATTATTTTTAAAATACTTCATTTATTCATTTTTAGAAAAAGGGGAAGGGAGGGAGAAAAAGAGGGAAAGAAATGTCAAAGGGTAGGTTCCTCTTGCGCCCCCTACTGGGGACCTGGCCCACAACTCAGGCATATGCCCTGACTGGTAATCAAACAGGTGACCCTTTGGTTTGAGGCTGGCACCCAATCCCTTTAGCTCCACCAGCCATGCTCTAATCTACTAGAATATATTTTAGAGAAAATATACTCTCTAAAGGTCTTAAGAGAATATATATTGCAGCTAACAAGCTATATTTTAATAGGTGCAGTAATGCAATAAAGCTAACTTAAAAACACTTTTTCTAAATGTTGAGCATATTTATAGCACTGGATATTGGATTTTTAATTGTCATTCAATAACTTAATATTTTCATTTTTATCATATTCTCAGAATTAATACAAATAAACATTCCTGTATCTGTGAAAGTAAATGTTTATTCAATCCACTTGAAGTGCTCAAAACATTCATCACAGTACCAAAATGAGAAAACAAGAGACTCATTTTTGTACAGTTAATTTATTTGAAAAGTTACACAAATTGTATAAATCACCTGATTTAGTTACACAGTAAGCAAGATGGTAAAACATTTGAGATTTCTTCAGAATGTACAAGACTGAGATAGAATTGGCAATTTTGTTAGTATAATTAATGTTACTTCTTAAGTTAACTTTAAGATATTTGCTTCTGATTCAAAATTGTTATTGTTTAGGCAGCTTTATAAATAGTATTTTAAAGTTTTGAACTCGTAGTGTGATGTAGGGAAGGTCCAGAGTCACTCACATTAATTTTACTTTTTATGAAGTGGTAATGTCATTAAAAGAGAAAATATTCCTTTCAGAAACAAAACAAGCGATATATGTGACTCCTGTCATCTGCTGGAATAGTCATATATCCTAAGGTTTCAACATTGCAACCAACTCAAAGTGTCTAATGAATTTGTTCTTGGTCAGTGTTAACTTTCTAAAATCTACAATCCACTCTTTGCTTAATCTCTATATTCTCTCTGGCTATAATTTTATGATAAGTAATCAAAAAATTATGGAGCTGTACACATTTATACAAAACGGGGTTTGAGATATATCTTTTATAAATCCTTTTTTTAGAGGATTAGAAATGATTTTTATTTTCTTATTTGAAATTTTATGTCTATATTATTTTAATTTTAACTGTTGTCCAAGTACAGTTTTCTACTTTTTGCCCCCATCCCAACTCATCCACCCATCCTCCCCACCTCCCTCCCTGTTTCCACCCCTCCTTGTTATTGTCCCTGTGTCCTTTATACTTGTTCCTGCACACCCTTCCCCTTTCCCCCTGAAATCCCTTCCCCTCTTCCCTCTCATCACTGTCAGCCTGTTCTCAATTTCAGTGTCTTTGGTTATATTTTGCTTGTTTGTTTGTTTTGTTGATTAGAATCCTGTTAAAGGTGAGATCATATGGTTTTTGTCTTCCACTGCCTGGCTTATTTCACTTAGCATAATGCTTTCCAGTTCCATACATGCTGTCACAAAGGTTAGGAGCTCCTTCTTTCTTTCTGCTGCATAGAATTCCATTGTGTAAATGTACCATAATTTTTGATCCATTCATTTACTGATGGGCACCTAGGATGCTTCCAGCACTTGGCTATCATAAATTGTGCTGCTACGAACCCTTTTACATGTGATTTCTTGTCAATGTCAAGATATGAACTAGCAAGGGTTGGTAGCTTCCCACCTCCAAAGTCAACTTAAAGAAACCAAAGCAGTGAAATATAAATAAGGACTCCAGGAACAAAATAGTCCCATTGAAAATGCTTTAGAAAGAATGAAGGGTGCTTTTATCTAGATTTGTGGCTATAACCAGAATTGCTGGGAAATCAATGAGAAGACAGGCTAGAATAAATCCTTTTAAACTCTGCTTCCCTTCCACCCCATACACACCAGTTGATGGTATCCTTTGGTTAATATTAGGGCCCTGAATATGTAACTAGTTTAGAAAAAGAAGTGTGGACTTATCAATGTCTACATTTACTCCTCCAAAATCCTTGAAGCTGATGGATTTCATCCAGGTGCAAGGCTTGCAACCAATGTTTTTCCACCTTAAGAGTTAAAGGTGCAACCCTGATCATCATTCTTGCCTGGTATAGTGTCTTCAAACAGGTGAGATAACCTTGAGACTTGTCCTGAAAGTTTTCCCCATATTGCAGAGAGAGTAGCTGATAAAAAGAAAGAAAGAAAAGAACTCACCGTCAAACATAAACACTTATGGGAAAAAGCCTCCACAAAGAAAGATAATCAAACAGAACAATCTACATTACCTGCCACAAAGTTATTGGAATATGTGGACAAGGATTTAAAACAAACCTAATAAATATTTTCAGGAATTAAGGGGGTTAACAGTAATATAAAACAGTGATATAATAAAACAGTAATATAAAAATTATTCTCATTGTTCATCCAATTCAGATTAATTTCTCTAACTTTGAGTTTGACAGAACCAAATATTTGTTACTGAAGTTAGAAGTAATCTATCATAATCACCAACACAAAAAATTACAGCAAATTTTCTTTTTTGTTCCTTTGACTTTTCAACCATGTGGTATGACCACTCAGGGAGCTAGAGCCGTGCTTCCTCCCAGAGGGTCTGTGAGAGAGCAGTAAGCCAGAGTCAGGCCCAGACAGGAACGCCATGGGTTGCTCTGCATGACATATGCGCAAACATATTCACCTGCACACTTATTTTTTCAAGTAATATGTATACATAATTTAAAAATAAAATTCTATGTGAAGAGTATAGTTTAATGCAGTTATTTTCTACGTCACTCTTCCTTTCTCCGTATTCTCTTCCTGCAAATATTTTAGCAGTTATTTTAGATTCCTTTAAAATACTGTAGCCTCCATGTGGGCAGAGGCTTTCTGTGTGTTACTCTAGCATACTGGACAATTTGGGGCATGTTGGAAACTTTCTTTAAATGTCTGGCTATCTCTGATTGTTCTTTCATATTTAAGAATGATGCAAGAAGATACTGACTAAAACTGGTATGAGGCTACCAGTTTTGAAGACTAGAATGTTTGAGAGTCAAATCAATTATTTTTATTTTTTCCAGTTTTATTAAAATATAGTTGACATGTAACACTGTATTAGTTTAGTGGAAAACATAATGATTTTTGTGTGTATGTACTGTGAAATGATTACCACAATAAGTTAACATTCATCACCTCACATAGATATATAATTTTTCCATGATGAGAACATTTAAGATCCATTCTCTCAGCAACTCTCAAATATACAATAGACTACTGTTAGCTATAGTCTGTATACTATATTGCTGTATATTATATCCTTATGATTTCTGTATTTATAGCTGAAAATTCATATGTTTGACTGCTTTTACCTGATTTCTGCACTTCCCACTCACCACTTTTAACAATTGCTAATATTTTCTGTACATTTATGAGTTGAATTTTTTTAGATTCCACATATGGGAAATTATGTAACATTTGTCTTTCCCTGTTTTATTTATTTCACCTAGTGTAACCCTCTCAACTTACATCTATGTTATAGCAAATGGTAGGATCTCCACCTTTCTGTGGCTGAATAATATTCCATTGTGTATTCCAATTAGTATATCGCATTTTTTGGACCATTCAACAATTGATGAATATTCAGTGGTTTCTGCATCTTGGCTATTGTAAATAATACTACAATAAACATGGGGTGTAGATATCTCTTCGAGATAGTGATTTCATTCCCTACAGATATTGACTCAGAAGTAAAATTGTAGGGAATTTAAATGGACACAGCCACTATGCAAGACAGTATGGAAGTTCCTCAAAAAATTAAAAATAGGGCTACCACAAGATCAAATCAGTTTTTAAGCTGAGATTCCCCTAAATGAGAGGACTCTAAGCAGGTAGATGTTGGATACATACTCAAGGCATTTAATTCAATAGAACAGAACCATTCTATTTTTTGGTTTGGTGAAAGATGGTGACAAATCATACTGAATTCCAGGTGTCATTCCTCTAGAGAAGGGGAAAAGGTGGAGGGCTCAACTGCGGAGTGCTGGTATCATACAGCTTTAGGCCTCATTTCTGTTCTCAGCAAATGTTCAGGTTCCAGGTGTAGAGGCCATCAGGGGTTCTACAGGTTCTAATTTCCTCTTTAGCTGCATTCCCATCCGATGTTCTGTAGGCTGTGATTTTTAACTGTCCTGTAGGTGCAGGTGGCTTTCTCCATTTGTTTTATGGCATTCAGGTTGTTTATTAGTTGAAGTATACTTGTTTTCTTTTTCTTTCTTTTTTAAAACTACCATTTAAGATATGATTGTGCATCTCAGAAGAAGGAGAGACAATGTCTTGTGGTAGGTCTGTCACTTCTGTAGGTAGTTCCAATGAAATTTTTCTGATGTGTCTTAGTTGTGGGGCTTTTATGTCACTATGGAGCTACCATTTTAAGAGACTGTGATTTGAACCATTGGCTTACTTTTAGTTCAATGTCTAATAAGCAAGGAGGGGCATTTAGTTCTTTACAAGAGTATCTCAAACAATTTAAAATAAAGGGTGGTCAACAGTTAGCACTTGCATTGCTAGTGCTTAAGTGTAAGACAGAGCAGCCAGCGGGGAGCAGGGTCCTGAAGGATTGTTCCTGCAGGTTCAAGATGACGCTTCACACATGGGCCTCCGGGCATTCCTGAAAATCTGAACAAGAAGCTAGTTGTTTGAACAAGGTTTTATTTTACCATTCTATTAAATAGAAAAACAAAAACAAGCAAAAAAAGAAAAGAAAATGAGAATGTGAAAATACCTCAGATTATAGAGATGTAATAAACTATGCAACATATTTCTTATTTCCTAGCTGATTCTAAAATAAAAAGGGTGTAGCTATTTAAACAAATGTAATTAATATATAATAAAGCTACAGAGAAAGTAAACACAATGGAATGGGATAAATAAACGTGCTGCTCGCTGTGATAGTATTTTGGTAAGGAATAGACTGGGGTCTGAGCAGTTAGTAAACCAAAGAAGTCGTGGCCAGTTTCACAGACTTTTGACTTGGAGGCAGAGTAGCATACCGGTTACTTAGAGAAGCTATATTTTTACTTTTTCTGAACTTTATTTTTAAATTTCTCTGATGTCAGTAATTTTTTTATTTGTGAATCAATAATGCCAGGAAAAATACAGTAGGTTTGGGAAAAAAGCAGAATTTGGGAACAAGATAAATTTGTTCTTGGCACTGCCCCATGTTACCTCTCCTGTCCTTAGGAGATTCGCAAAGTCATAATTTTTCATCTTTATCTTGTAGGGGTTTAATTGTATGTTATACCTCTGACACAGGATTCCTTAAAGGCTACCTAAGTTTTCAAAAGCTGAAATACACCACAGCAACTATCACTTTCCTGCCTCCCTCCACAACTTCACAGTTACTTATAGTTTTGCTGTTTTGATCACAATCAGAATTATTTATCATTAAGATTGATTGTACATGACCATTTTAGATTGGTGCATTAGGTATACACAGATGGGCTTTTTAAGTCTTCTTGCTGGAAGAGGTGCAGCCATGATTTCTGTTTTAGTGTTCACAAATACCAACAATGTAGCATATCTTTCTATGTGCCAAACTTAATAATCTTGTTACAAGACAATAAGAAAATATTCAATGGAAATTACCCATTTTTATGAACATACAGTGTGGGCACATTGGCTTGGTTTTCATGCACAGATATTGCTTCTGTAGAATACAGATAGAAGGACGAACGACTCTTTCAAGGCACCCTTGAAAATAATTATTCCCATGTCCTCTTTCTGCCCTTTTTCTCCTTGGTGGTCCTTAGACATTCTTTTTCTTTAATAGTGCCAGAAGTAGTAGGGGGTAAGAAGGGGTGGACAAGGCGATTATGTGTACAGTTACAGATATAGCCTTTTGTAGTGTAATTTTTGAAACTGCAGCCTTTGCTTCTTTGAATGTATTTACACAGATGTTGGGGAAGACAGCTTGTAACCATCTACCACTGGCCTTGTGGTCACCTTTGCCTTAAAGCAATCTCTGGGAGGTACATTAAAATGATTGTATTAGACACCCATTTCTAAGATACCATGTTTTTATTCCACATTGTCCTTTTGGAATGTAACCTAACCCATATTCTTTAGACTAGGCATGTTTATTTAGTATTATATGATTAGTTCATTTGGAGATGTATGGTTTTCTCATGCTAATATCAGTAGTCTATACAATATATATGGGGCAAGCTAACACATACCTATTATGCTTCTTAAATGATTGTCTCAAAAATGTTGGAACTGAATTTTGACATAATATCAACAATTAGTAGTAAAGAGAAAATAAATCTTATCTGATTTTTAGAGTTCAAAGTTGATTTTAAGAAAAATATTTTCAGAAGGTCATACTGAATAAAATCCTAACTTAAATATAAAAATATTTAAAAATAGGTAATCACTCAGCAATATCATTAAGATTAGCAAGCGATTTTGTTAAGACACATTATGAGAACACAATGGTACATTTTAATCTTGCCTTTAAGATCTTGCTTTCTCTCGCTTTTTAAATATGTAACTAAGTGATTATATCCTTCCTGCTTCTTTCTTTCAGGGAAGCTCTCTGTTCCTTCAGATTTTGCAGGTGCACATGTCCTGCTGCTATGCCAAATGCTGCATCCCACCAGGAGTTTTTACCTGGCCAGGTGTCATTGCTGCCAAGCTGAAGGAGGAACACTAAGGCAACCCCTCAGGGAGTTGTAGGCAGTACAGTTTCTACCCACCAGGTTGGGGCTGTTACAGGCGTGATGGCACTGTGTAGCCTTCAGTTGTGACTGGGCAGTTCCTCTGCTTTAGCGAACTCTGCTCTTGCTCACTGACTGGTCATATGGGCCTCCTGCTGCTGTGCCCAATAACTGCAGCTTAGATGCCTACCTCTTTTCTCACTTTTTTACCAGGAAGGAAGCATTGTCTTTGATTGTCCATCAGGTCTAATCCTTTCTCAGCATGATACTTGTTAGCATAATTGCAGAGAAAGGATAAAAAAAAGTGCATTAGGAGTTGTTCCTTTTTATTTGGACAAAAAAGCATTGTATGCATTTCACTAATTCTAGTAGTTAAAGTTTATTCAATTTTCATACTTTCATCCATTATATTTACATTATTGGGGTACATTAGAAACCTTACTAAATTAAAAAAAACATCATAATCATCTCTATTAATATTATCAAAATCCAGATAATTCTAACTAATACTTTTGAAAACTCTCAGCTCCAAGGGAATATAAATTATGAACAACCCAGTTACTTTTGAATCACCTTTGGTCATACAGCGGGGTTGCTCATGATTTGTACAAAAATGGAGTGGAAGAACTTGGTTTTGAGATCTCTTTTCTAAAGAGCTATGAAGTCACTACAATCCTTTTTACTCAGTCTGCAGAGAATAATCTGGGAGACAAAAGTGTTCATGTCCAGGGAAGGAAAGTGCTGCCAGCCCAGAGATCAAGATGAAATGAGCAGCAAGTTATGTCTGCATGAGTATAATTTCTATTCCCAGAATAATGAATACTTGAGCTTTTAAAAAACAGAAAAGGCTCCAAAGTTTTTATTGACTAAATGGGGAAAAACATAATTGGTATCTCTGTTTAAAGAAAATATAAGTTAAGTTTAATGTTAGTGTTCTAAGTAAAAAACAAATATTGATAAAGAAACTGTAGGAATGGAGATTCAAAATATACATTAACGTATGTATTATTACTCTACAATACCCTTTGTATGTTTCTGTACAAGGTTCAGAGAGAGGCACAATGTTAAGAAAGTTATTGAAGTTTGATACAACTTGTAAATAAAGAAAAAAGTTTTTAAAATGATGTGAAAAGTTGTAATTGGCACCTAGGATACATCTTGACAAGTGTCAAACGGTATAATGAGGACTCCCTGAATATTACCCAAGTGAGAAGTTTCTACTTCCATTTCACATTCCACTAAAAACTGGGGCAGTATCTTCTGGTAATATTACTCTACTTTTGCCAAAGTTTTGTTTTTGCTATTTTGTAATGGTATTATCTGGCTTTAAACTCTGAAGGCACCATTTTCACAATCACAGTTTTAAAAACTCTTATTGTAAAGAGGACAAATATTGATGCAAATATTCTCTTGCTTGTTTTGCACAGTGTTTACCGTTTAGCATGATGACTATGACACCATATAGAGTGAAAACTCTATGAAGGTTTTAAGTAATTATGTCATCTTAACATTAAAAAGTATTCACATCTACACCCAAGATTACTCTATTCAGCAAAGCTATCATTTAGAATGGAAGGGCAGGTAAAGTGTTTCCCAGACAAGGTCAGGTTAAAGGAATTCATCATCTCCAAGCCCTTAGTATATGAAATGTTAAAGAGACTTATCTAAGAAGAATAATATGATCAAAAATATGAACAGTAAAATGTCAACAAACTCATGACTATCAACAAGTGAACCTAAAAAACAAAAACAAAAATAAAGTAAGAAAACAACTAGAACAGGAACAGAATCACAGAAATGGAGATCACAGGGAGGGTTATCAGCAGGGAGTGGGGGTAGGGAATGGGGGGAAAAGTACAGGGAATAAGAAGCATAAATGGTAGGTGCAAAATAGACAGGGGGAGGTTAAGAATAGTATAGGAAATGGATAAGGCAAAGAACTTACATGTATGACCCAGAGACATGAACTAAGGGGAATGCAGGCTGGAGGGGGGTGGTACAGGGCAGGGGGGAATAAAGTGGGGTAAATGGGACAACTGTAATAACATAATCAATAAAATATATTTTAAAAATAAATGAAGTAACAGAAAAAATATTCAGATTTGTTCAAAGTTAAGTAACAATTTATTTTGTAACTTGCTTTATCATAAATAAGAGACGCAGAGAGAAGAAAGTGTCCCCTTTTACTCTGGGATAAGCCATCTCACATGACCCAAAATTCCTGTCTTGATATTGATTTTGCATTAGTTCTCCATGTCTGACCTCACATAAGCAAATGTTGCAGGGTTCATACAAGCATACAGTCTGTAAAACCCGATAATAATTTATAGAGATGAATCCATACTCAAAAATGAAGTATTTCAAAACAGGAAACAATTTGTGGAAATGATTCACTGGTTAAAATTCAGACAAACTTGACTGTTAGGATATTATTGTACTTTTTCATGAAGCTCATTGTCCCGATTGTCTGCAGTACAGTCCAGTTTTTTTTAACCATATCGTAACCAAATGTTCCACTAAGTAAGATTAACCAGAATATAGTGTTTGAGTGAAAAGTCAATACCTCTTACAAAGAGGTATCTTTAGGTTTTGAATTTAGTTTAACAAAGATCAAAGGTCTCAAGACCAGTCATTAGGGTTCAAACTCCAATTCCAGTGATGTCTTTCCAGAACAGTGTCTCTGTGTGGGTAGATGTTTTCAAGTTGTGATCTATTGGTGGAGAGACTAGTCCTAAAGTTATGAGTAGTAGATGTGTTTCTTCTTTCTAGGACAAATCTGTGACTGAGTTAGGGAAGTCATGACCTTTCCTTTATGATGGGAATTAATCTTTCTCAATACACAGATGAAATCAGACTATATATAAAATATATATTTCAGTACATATTAGACCTTTAAAAATTATCTTCTCTGTTGTAATGCTTAATTAGTTGATTTTAGATGTTGATTTGGCCAGGTCAAACATTGTTCTAGATGAAAGTTTGTTTAGGTGAGGTTAGTATTTAAGTCAATAAAATTGTAAACTTTGGATTAAACAGAGTACTTTTCAAAATATTGTGTGGGTGTCATCTGATTACTTGAAGGCTTTAAAAGAAAAAGACTGGCCTCCCTAGAAGAAGAGAAAATTTTACCAATGGACTGCCTGTGAATTCAAACTGCAGTACCACCCTGGGTTTCCAGCCTGCTTGTCTACCCAGTAGATTTCGGACTTGCCAAACTTCACAGCTGTGTGAGTCAATTCCTGAAAATAAATTCTCTCTCTCTCTCTCTCTCTCTCTCTCTCTCTCTCTCTCTCTCTTGCTCACACACACACACACCCCTAATTATATTCCTCTGGAGACCTCTGATTAATACAACTGCTAACACTTTTATTATTTCTACACTTTAAAAAATTTTTTTGACCCTGGCTGGTGTGGATCAGTTGGTTGGAATGTCATCTTGTGCATCAAAAGCCTGAGGGTTCAATTCTCTTGTCAGGGCACATATCTAAGTTGCGGGTTCAATCCCCCATTGGGAGCCTACAAGAGGCAGCTGGTCAGTGTTTCTCACATCAATGTCTCTTTCTCTCCCTCCATTCCTCTCTCTAAAAATCAATAAACCCATCAAAAATAAAATAAAATATCTTCTGATGGTCTCCAATACCCTCAGCTGTATTGAGATATAACATTACATAAGTCTAATGTGTGCAATGTGACTGGATACACACATATATTGCAGAATGATGGCCACAGGATTACTCAACACATCTATCACCTCAAAAAACTAACATCGTTTTTTTGGATGGGGGATAGTGAGAACATTTAAAATCTGTTCTTTCATAATGTTGTGCATCAGATATTCATAACTTATTCTTCTTAAAACTGAGAGTTTGTATCCTTTGACCAAATTTCCCCATTTCTCCCAACCTCAATCCTGTGGAGAACATCATTTGACTTTTTCTGTTTCTATGAGTTCAGACTTTCAAAAATTCCACACATCTGTGACAAATATAGTATTTGTCTTTGTCTGATTCTATTTCACTTCACATAATATCTCCAGTTCCATCCATGCTGTCACAAAATGCAGCAAGTTTTCCTTTTATGACTAAATAGTATTCCAGTGTATGTCCATAATTACTTTATCAGAAAATTACTGTCACTGGACACTTAGGTTGTTTCTGTGTCTTGGTTATTGTGAATAATGATGCAATGAACAGATACCTCTTTAAGGCAGTGATTTCATTTCCTTCAGATACATACCCAGACATTTAAATGCTGTTTCATATGGTAGTTCTATTTTTAACATTTCAAAGGACCTCTTTATTATTTTCTACAGTGGTATACCAGTTTACATTCTTATATTATTTCTACTATTAATCTGATACCTTAGTCTCCCACGGAAAAAAATTTGTGTCTCTTTCAATCAACAAACTATCTCAGTTTCATATTACGGTCCTGTCTTTTCACATTTCTATTAGGATAAAGAAGGAGAGAGAAAGAGAAAAAGAGAGGAAGTACTCATTTTATTGTACTGGAAGGAATCTGGGCTTATTATTTGTAACACTCTCAATTGTTTTAAGGTAGATCCAGGTAAAAACTCAATTTATTTCCCATTACTAATGAATTAAGTCTTGTTTTAGGTGGAAACTCAAACAATATATCAATACAGCATATTAGCTCTTCAGTCTCACATAATTTTGTTAATTTAAAGAAAAACTGAAGTTACCTGATATATTATTTACACTAAAAAATAAAATCTTTTAAACTTGCTTTTTTCATTCCATTTAAATTTTCAACATCCTATTTAAGCTAAACTTAAATGTAAAAATGCTTAGAACTTGAAAATAAGTCTTTTTTTAAAAAAATAAATAAAGTTTAGCCAGTATCTGTCTCTAACAACAAAGCTAACATTTTAAATATATAAATTTAGCTCCAAAGAAAGCATATGCATGTATAAATCATGTTGCATATACTGTACATACTCACTTCAATGATGTCCTATGAACATCAGTAAAATAGATCATCCATTGAATGATGACAATAACCTTAATACAGTTAGTACTCTAAAGAATTTGAAAAACAGAGCACACGATTGTCTTTCCATTGTACTGCTTCTTTTGCATATGTATGTCTCTGTGATTTCAGATGTTAATAGAGATTATAGAAGGGCCACGCAATTTGAAGGTGAGTGGGATTTCTTTGACATGGAAAAGAAAGGGGTTTATTTTATTTTACTTTACTTTTGTTGAAAGAGGTTAAATTTAAATAAATTTGCAGTTAAGTAAGAAAACTGGATAAGGATTTCCCTATTTCAGCAAAAAAGTTGCAGAGCACTTTTCAGACAGAAAGTGCTCTCTCCAGAGTGACCCAGTGTTGGCCTTTACTGCAGAAATAGATTTGTTTTGGTAGACCGCTATAGCCAGCTACCTGCAGAGAGAAGGGAATCCTAGTAGAAAAAATTCTTAATATAGTAGGTAAATATTCTTTCATTTGAGTGAAGCTTTCCCATATGGTATTCTCTTACACTCAGCATAATTTATAGACTTTTAATTTTATAACACTTTATTTTAGAATGATAACAAATAATTCAAAAATTAACAAGAGAATGTATATCTTCTGTGCACAAGTTTCTGCCTATTTAAATCTAACAAGTCCTCTCTGGAATAGCTGAGAACAAGATGTAAAATGAAGGAGAAAAGAAAATACAGCAGAACATACCAGATGTTCTTCATGTGTTGGTTGTACATATATCTTTCTTTGTTAGCTTTTAGTTGCAGATTGAGTGCAACATATATCATTTTATTCACAATAGATAGCTATGTGTCATACATTCACATACGGGTATCATTTCTCTAGGTTTATTGAAATAGAAAGGTGGGAAAAAACAACATGGCATGTATGCTGAATTCTATGTAAGCAAGTGTGAATTATATAGTTAGATTTTTCTCTTCAAGGGGTTTCTTATCACTATCTCACTGGGTAGTGTAAGGATTAATTAATTAAAGTTTGTAGGCTCTTTGAAGCTAGAAAACACTATGCAAGTGCTAAGCATTATCAGTGTTATCGTGGTAACTCGACAGTGAGGTATATGTGATTTGCAAACTCATCAGCTCTTTGACATGTGTGTCTAGCCAGATTCACAGTTTTCTCTTACAGTGTTTTATGGAATAAAAAGTTCTCATCAGATTTTGAAGATTAAACATGTTCTATTGAAATTATATGAATCTTCACTCTCTTCTTATTAAAGTGATCTTTCTCAAAATAGAGAAAAATAGGGATATGATTCCAAAGCTAATTTAATAAAGTAGGATTTTGACATTCATTATAACTCATCTATTATCACTGGAGAGAACTAAGCTTTAGTTCTCTTAATTAGTGTAACTAAAGTTTAGTTAATTTGCATGAAGGTTGCTATTCACATCTTTCTTTTTTATTTCAAAAGACAGTCACGCAAGTATTCACTGTCTCCGTAAAGCTCATATTGATTTTATTAACATGTTTTAATCATTTTGCACAATAGTAATGTAAATTCTGCAATCTTTTAAGAAGGTATTTCACATAGTTAAACCCGAGAATTATTTCCTGATTTTTTAGTTAAATTGTGCATATATCCTTCTCTTTCTTTGTATTGTGTGATTGTTTATAATGTGTCAAGACCAGTAATGTGCTGATTATATATTTTGTTTCATATTGATATTTATAAAGTTTTTCTTTAATAAAGTACCACACTTTCTAATTTTCCTTTTTGGAACCCCTTGGAGGTGGCAATGGGGTCAGGAAGCTTGTTAAAGCAAATGAATATGTAAGAAGATCATTTTAAGTTCAACTGAAAATTGATCATTATGAAATTATTTATTTTTGAGTAAAATTAGAAAAATATATAACATAATTAATATAATCATATCATATCATATCATATCATATACATCTAGTTACCTTTACCCAGAAGTAGCAACTATGAATGTGAACCTTGTTCTATCTACATTACATTCAGTTATAATTGGAGCACACACATCTTTTCATTTCCTTTCTCCCACTTCGGAGGTGTAAATCTTACAAATCTTTCATTTAGTTTTGTCTCCATGTTTTTATAGTTTTATTAAGTATATAGGTTTATAAATAACACTTATTAGTGTTTTGAGAGTTTTAATATTGATGTAGATAGTATTGTCTTCTTTTTTTCCACTTAATACTCTTGTTGAGAACTATGCATATTGAAACAGTACATGCTAGTGTTTCGTATTCCATCATGTTTCATACTGTGTTTGCCCAAATGCTGCTATGAAAACCTTTCCTATTCTTCAAGGTACACATGTGTAAGAGTCTCTGATGAATATATACAAAAGGAAGAGCTATATTGCAGGCTGTGTGTAATTTCAATTTTGGGGATACCAACCATCTTTTTCTTGTCTACACATCCTGATTAGGTTAACATATGTCCTGGATTTTTCTCTTCTAGTGAAATATTATTACAAATTGCATTGATAAAAACTAACATGGATTTGTTAAATGTCCCTTTTGTGTAATAGTTCCAGCTTTTGTCATGGGTCTGTGAGAATATGAAACGAATGATATGTTAAAAGAGTTTTAACCTCAATAGGGAGTTAAATTTGAAAACTGACTTTATTTTTCTCACCCATTAAAAAAACATGACTAATGGTTTCCTTTCGAGAACAGCATGCGGAGTTCTTGGTGGTCACCCAATGAGCACTGCATCAGAAGTGGCTAGGGACATGCAGCTCTTTCCAATCTTGCATCAAAGTAAGGAAAGTGTTAGACATAATTTTTCACACTTCCCAGTTACATGAACCTGGTAGGCTACCAAATGTTGGATTGGGGAAAAACAAAGGAAATACAAGGTTAGGTATATGTGAATAATATGCAGCAGAATAGAAGCCGAGCACAGTAGTTATCTTGCCACAGTGATTTTTTTTGTCATCTCTGACACCTACAACTATTTATTTAGTGAGTTTCTTGTTAATTTTATTTAGGCTGAAATAATGTTTGAACAGTGAGTTAAAAAATAAAAGTGCATGTTTAATGAAAACTAAACACCAAATTTCCCTTTTGAGAAAGTTTGTGTCAACCATAAATCCTGTACTATATATCCATTAGCTTTTTTTATTCTCTATGTGGTTGTAAAGGTAACACTGGAAAACAAAATTAGCTGCTATTTCTAAAGTTACTAGTTATTTTAAGGAAACTGCCCAAAGATGTAATTTTCCCAGGTTTAACATGTATATCTGCAGAAGGTGTGTAAGAATATTACTTTAAGAAATATGGCTTTTTATTTAGACCAAATTATTGTTCTTAAATATTATTATGTTTTATTCCAAATATTTTCTGTACTTATAAAATATGCAGTAATGGATGTTAATATTAGCTTTATTAACAGCAGAGTAAATTCAAAAACAATTGAGTAATGCCATATAGATATTTCATGTCTAGAGAATTAGGTCGCAAAGTGGTTCAATTAAAAACCCAATAAATTAAACTAAAATAAAGATTTTGAAAGTTTATTCTGCTAGAAGTGAAACATTTGGCAATCTTAAAATTGCTTTTAAAGTTCAGTCCAAAAGCTAAACACTGATGGTAACTGTTGTTGGTGATGACATGAATAAACTTTGGAAATGACTGCTGATAATTTAATAAAAATTAATAATAAACTATGCTAAATATATATTTTCAGAAAATAATCAGAGATTATGATAGCTAAAAAACTGCATTAAGTACATAAATATGTTCCATAATAATTATTTTACTTGCTAGTTTTAATGTTTAAATAGAAAAGGGTTTTTTTTTTTGCTTCAAGATATACAATTATGGTTTAAAATTTTTAAAGAATTTTATTTTCAGAGAAAGTTTTGAAGGGGACTATTTATAGGCCCATCAATACAATAAAAACAATTGTCAGTCAATAAATAAGTATATTAAAAACTATATAATTTTATGTATTTAATTATACTGTTTTATTCTAAAAAGTCAATTTACTGACACATTTTATATTCATCCTCATTATATTAGATATCACTAAGTTACTCTGTAGATTGTAGATTTATTCTTTTTCAGCAGTGGGTATTATTTTAGAAATTGTCAAGCTAATGCATGAAAAATGGAAATTTTCGTGTGATTTTGAGTTGTATCTCCCTAAATACCGATGGGTTGAGCCTTGTGTCATTTTTTTATTGGTCATTAGAGTTTCTTCTTTTTCTGCAAGGTTAGATCATCTACTTATTTTATCATTTATTTATAAGATTTATTTTGATATTTTTGTATGTTATTACTTTTTCCATATAATTTTAATAGTGCTTATCTGGAGTTTCATAGATAACCAGGATAAATTTGGAACCCATGAACTGATGGTTTCCAAAAAGTCAACTCAGAAGTCTTCTTCAGTAATGCTAACTTCAAATATATTGAAGTACCATATTTTGCCATGTATAATGCTCACTTTTTTGCCAAATTTTTGAGGGAAAAGTAAGGATGCACATTATATGTGGGTAATACTAAACTAATCCCACACCATATAAACAATTTTAATTCTTTTATTTATGTTTATGTGGTAAAAGTGTAACTCTAGAATGCAATAATAATGTCTGTATTCAACATAACACCCTCGAATATGATAATCCGTTCTGTTGAACTTATGACAAATTTGCAATGAAAGCAGTTTCCACCAATGATTCAACAAAGTGAAATGAAGAGTGAGTGACATGTTATCCACAGAGGAAGATAGATGATGCCAACTGTTAGCCCCTTGATAAGACAGATGACGCCGGCTTTATCACCATAGGGTGAACAGTGAGACATTTCTCTTTGTGCACTTTAGGTGGGAATAATTATTGGAAAATCCCTTAGAAAACATCGAAACAGTTTTCATATGCTGCAAGCTTTAAGTTAAAAGTTATTAAATATGCTAAAAGGCGTGGCAACAGAGATGCTGAGAGACACTTTGGACCTCCTCCCAGAGGAGGAGTGTCCTCAGACTGTGGAGGCTTTCAATTAAACAATGCATGTTATCCACAGAGTAAGACAGGACCACTCCAAGGTTCCGACATTTACAAGCTCCAAAGCACTAAATGTTATCCTCTTAATAAATGCTGCATTTAAATAGCTATTTCAACAAAATCTTCTGCCCTTACAGAAATAATATGCTTATTAAATGTTAATTACCTAGCTTCTGTATAGTCTACTAAATATTTCACAATTGTCTTTTTGGTAGTAAATAACCACTTATCATCATACCCATTAAAAATGCAAATTTTCCAACTCCTATTTCAGCTCACTGGGTCAGTATTTCCAAGGAAAATAACTCTGAATTTTTCAAATGACCCAAGTCATTTTTAAAGAAGTTTGGAAAACTGCTCTAACTCACAACTGAAAATAACATAAACAGTGGAAAGCAAGTTAGAACCAAAAAGAAATTTATCTTCTCATCCTCTTCCTCCTTGGGAATGTCAATTTTTGGGCTACACAATCATGTGTTGCTTATTGCTTATCTCTTTGCTATAAAATAGCAGCATTTAACACACAGGTTTAACCACTGTGACAAAATAACTTCTGTAAATGTTCTACTGCAACTAAAATTATACTAAAAATTTGGAGACTGATATTTTGAATTTGACATATTTGTGAGCTATAGGGAATCAGCTTGAGAGGTCAGAGCAACAATGAGAGGAGTTCTTAGTCTCGTTAACTTCTAGACTGTTTTGTGTTAAAGTAGGTTGCAGGCATAGGCCCCTGAAGCATAACTGTGGTTAAAGCTGGAAAAGCTTTGGTGAGATTGCACATGGTAAGAACTCCACTGGAAACTTAGAATGTTTCTGCTTTTTCATTAAATCTTCAGCAGGCTTTTAAAGGATATGACATAATGTGGAAAGAGGCCAACTTTGTAGTCAGACAATGGACTTTGAGAAGTTAGCTTTCTGTTTCAAGTCTCATATATCAGGTTTGTGAAATGGCGTTAAAAATATCTACTACCTGAGAGGATGGTTATAAAAACTTATAAAACTGATGACCATTGATTATATTTTTCTTGTGCTTTTACCTAAAACAAAACCCCTACTTAATTTAGTTACTCTGCATAGCTTTGTGTGGTATTTTTTAAGAAATACTTTTCTGGTGATGAAGAAAAGAATAGTTATTCTGGCAAAGTAGTGAAGGGGCCAAAGTTTTACCACCTTAAAACTGCCTTTTGGGCTATGGACTTTAAGCTGGTTATTAACAAACAAAAGACTCAAAAAGAACCTTTGACCCTCCTCCTTTCCTGCTGAAGTATATAGTAAATGCGAAGCTCTGAGGGTAGTCTGTTAACTAGATCACAGCCCCCCTACCATGTGTCCCATTGTTTCTGGGTTGCCTAACAAGAATTACCCTACCACATCTGTTCTGTTCTTTCTCAACTACCTGTAGATTGCCTATTTCCTTAAAAAAATCTCCGACCCTACCCTCTCCTTTTTCCTTTTTCTATAATGGCATATAAACCTCAACTACTCAATGTGTTTCAGGTCTTATTTTTATACAGAACCCCTAAATGTACATTCAGATAACAAACTGTGGACATTTTCTTCTGTTAATTGGGCTCTGTTCATTTATTAGCCCAGCTAGAAGAGCTTAGAAGGTGAGAGGAATAGTATTTTTTTCACCCCTATAGTAGATTATTTAGTCCACCAGTGACTTTTCAGAGCTCTGGTTTTTTTGTTAAAAAAAAAAATGACATGACTTGCAAAAATGTGGATAATTGCAAGTTGTTTAAGATACAGTCATCAACTTACTATGTTTGTATAATTCATAGCAGGACACAGAGCCTGTACTGAGCAGTTAAATGTGAATGAGGAAGAGTCGTTGATAAATGGTTGTCTCAAAGATGAGTCCTCTAAATTTCTGGCTTGGAATATTTCGTGTATGGTGCTCTTAATTTGTGGGGCAGAGGAATGCTATAGGAGGAACCAAGTTACTGAGCAAAATAAAGGACCTCATTTAATATGTAGAGACATAAAGTGGAAAGTTGAATATGTCCTACGTGGAAATCAGTGCCAAGATCTGGCTTGGAAATATAAATTTTGTTAATGTTTACCATAAAAATCATGTTTAAATCCCCAAGAATTCTATGCCTACAGAAAAAAACCAGAGGTCCATGATTAAGATCACAACAATTCCAACATTTAGAGACTTGGTAGAGAAGCTAACAGAATACATATACATTATATTTTAAAAATTAATGGGAAAAGACAAATTACCTAGTAAGAGGTATTAAAACACTAGTTATTAGCTAGCAAATTCAAAAAACAATATAATTTATGGAGCATCTTTGATCAGGTATCCACATGTAAATGAAATGCTGGAAGTAAATTCATAAAATTAGATTACTTCTTATTATTTTTGCTGTAAGAGCTTTAATGTTTCCATTTGGACCAAGGCATATGAGAGGGCTTCAGGCTGGTTAAAAGGATGATCAGTGGTTTCAGGGAGAGGCTCAGGAGGGACCCAGACACAGAAAAGACCCTCAGATGCCTCTGGGCTCCACAGTCTCCTGTCTGTGCTTAAGGGTGAGCCTTTTGGAGAGATGCTAGCCAAGTCCAGCCCGGGGGTAGCCAGCCTGTGGAGATGACTCAGGTGGTCTCCACCTTCTCATCCAGCAAGTGGTTCTCCAGGAAGTCAAAGAACTGAGGGTCTGTGCAGATAGAGGCCAGGGCATGCAGATGCAAAAGTGCCTGGTTCAGGTTCTGCTTCAGGACCATGGCAGTGCTTCCATGCCATCCTATCACCCCACTCATCCTGGGAAGTCTTAAGCACATCCTGGAAGAGGTTGCAACTGCTGCTCTTGTTTTGCATATTCAAGAAATGCTCAGGCCCTCATGATTCTCCTCAGCCAACTTGGGGAAGAAGATGCCCACAGCCTCCAGAGCCACACCACTGTGATTGAAATGGAAGCCCAGAGAGAGGAAGGTGTAGGAGGCCCACAGATGCAGGTTGACCAGGTGACTGGTGGCAGTTTCCACCTAGTGGAATAATTCTGATGAACTTGTGAGCTTATGGTTACTCAGCAATAAAGAGTTAAGCTAAAAAAATGGTGTTGGTTGGTCTCAGATCCGGAGGATGGCTGAGATGTTTCCAAAGGTAGTGACTGGAAAAGTGGTTGGAGGGTGGTTGGAGGGTGTTTGGAGGCTGCATTGGTTGAAAGGGGTGTCCCTGGCTCTGTTCTGTCCGAACACTGTTGAAGCAAGAAACAGGTCCTGGGGACAGCTGAGGCCACTGCCAAATTAAATTATTTTCAAAGACAATATTTTATAAACAAAAAATAATTATTCTAAATTCTATCAGCAGATGTGTTCTAATACTCCCTTGCTCTTCTTTATTTTTATGCCATTTTAATTCACCAAAATTGACTTCTGTGAACCCATTTTCATTTTTTATTTAACACTTCCCCTCTATTTTTAATGTATATCACAACACATTTTCCAGAAGATATGCAGAGAAAAACACCTTTGCTTTTCAGAGTTGGGCTTCTGAAATGTGGCTTTCTTAGGGATACTCATCAGACCTTAAGTTTTCAGGTTTTTGTGATTGCCTGTTCAAAACAATCAGCCTCTTAAAGTGGTAACTACAATACAATTAAAATTATTCAGGGTTTTAAGAAAATTATGCATAAGAGAATGGGAAGTTCTTAAATTGAGGTCTTAACAGCATTGTTTCATCTAAGTAGGTTCTCTACTTACTTTCCCCAGATTTTCAATTTTCCCCCTCAGACCAGATATTACAACTAAGAACATTGTTTAGTTTGAGATTCTTATTTATAGTAATAGAGACTGCAGAAAAACTTTAAGAGTTGAAACAATTCTGTGAATTTTCTACATGAAAATTTTTCAAAACAAGATAGCGAGGTAGGTAAGTTTTCCCTTAGTGTCCTTGCCTCACCCTCTCCCAGGTGCGCTCTTTTCATCCCCTAGTTTCTGTGCACCTAGTGACTGTGTGGTCCACACTGAGTGTACACATGACCTGAGAGAGACATGTTATTTTTATCATATAAAGATTTTTTCACTATTACAGGTATATATCTCCATATTTTTAAGCTATCTTTAATTGTATCTCTTAATAAAAGTTTAATGCTTTTCCTTCAAAGGTATAGTTTTTGCTAGATTTATTCTTTTTAAATATATTCTATTGATTATGCTATTACAGTTGTCATATTTTTTCTCCTCTTTATTCCCCCCCACCCTGTATCCTCTACTCTCACTGTCAATCCCCACACTGTTGTCCGTGTCCAGGGATCATTCATGCATGTTCTTTGACCAGTCCTTTCCCATTCTTCCCACTATTATCCCCCACTTCCCTCCCCTCTGGTTATTGTCGATCTGTTCCATATTTCCATGTTTCTGGTTCTATTTTGCTAATTAGTTTATTTTTTTATTAAGTTTTTCTTATAGGTGAGATCATATTGTATTTGTCTTTCACTGAATGGCTTATTTCACTTAGCATAATACTCTCCAGTTCCACCCATGCTATTATAAAAGGTAGGAGTTCTTTCTTTCTGCTGCATAATATCCATTGTGTAAATACACCACAGTTTACTGATGGGCACTTATGCCCCTTAATCTCTAATTCGTATGCTCTATCTTGGCCATTCTGTTGCAGTCTAAGAAATTTTCCTAGTTTATTTCTGAGTTTTTAATTCCTGTCTTTATCTTTGTCTATTTTACTTTTAACCTAGAGTTTTTAAATTTTCCTCTTCTGTCTGTAATGTTATATTTTTCCCCTTACTTACTACCACTTACTTTTAAAAAATCTTTGCAAACCTGTTAATATCATATTGTCTTTCAGATTATCATTCTATCATCCAAATTCTTATATCTAATAGACTGTCTGCTGTGTCTTTGAGTTTTCTTATTACAGATTTGCATATTTCATCAAATCTGAAATGTCACCAAATGTAAGATGTAACTTTTCTCTTTCTCTGTTCTTAAAGGAACAACTGCCTCTAGATATCAAAAAAGGTGACCCATGCCTCTAAATATGAGTAAATATGACATAAGCACATCATTTTGCATTTTGTACATGTGTAACTTTGAATTCACCTTTAGTAAAGATTTGTGTTCACAAGTGTGTGTTGACAATCATATGTGGCTATTTTGTGGGAATATCTTTCCAGTTGTTTTTCTTATGCTTATATAAAACTGCCATGGTGCAGTGCTGGCTAGAGTTCATTATTTTTACATGGAATTTTATTCTTGAAATTCCTATACTGTGTAGGTGATACAAATTTGACTCTAAAGTCAAATGAGGTCCAGATCTACTGCTTGGTATTCTTAGGTACTATATTTTTATTTTCTCCAGAAAACAAAATTCTGACATAAATAAGTTTATGTCAGAAACCTCACTTCCCGGAAGTCCCAAGATATTTTCACCTTTCTCATGAGGTCATTGAAATCCATGCCCATTAATTTCTCCAAAGCAATAAACCTCCCACTGACCAAAACATGCCACTGCCTCAGTTTTTCATTCAGAGCTTTACGTATAGATTCCTTTTTAAATCCAGGGTCTAAGGCTTTTCTTTCATTATTATCAGCATTTAGTACAATTTAACATATTATCCTTTATCTTATCACTTATCACCGATTGCACAATTAATTTGTAGGTAATCTACTTTGCAATAATAGCCAAGTGGTTTGTTTAGTTATCTATTTTACAATAAATACCAATCAGAGATATATTAGTGAGCTATTTCACACTTGAAAATACATGTTACATTTTATTGAACTAATGTGAATTTTTTTAAATTTAAATTTCATTGTTTTCAACTTCAGTTTATATTCAATTTATCTGGTATTAGTTTCAGGTATAAAGCATGGTGGTTAGACAATTATATACTTTGAAAAGTGTTCCTCCCAGAAAAAGTAGGCTGAGGAGGGAAGATGATGGCCAAGTAGGTGGAAGCTGAGCTTACTTGCTTGTGCCCCCAGAACGGATTTTCAACTAATTTTCCAATAAGTGACCTGAGCAATCAGTGAAATTTTAGCTGATATGAATTCCTGACGCTAAGGAGTACAGAGGAGGCTTTGGACCATCTGGTAATAGATTTTACAAGTTGAAGGGGAAATACCCTGCATGAAGTGCATGAAGCAAAGGAGAGAGCAGAGGAGAGAAAGCCCAGCTTGGTGGGCCCCACCCCTCCCAGAGAGCAAGGCCAAGTCCCTAACAGGGAACCCCCAACCCTAATCAGAAGAGACTTGGGAAGATATATGGAGTCTGGGAGGCTCTGGCTGCACACACACAATGAGCAGCATGTACGTGGCTGTAGCACCAACTGGGGAAGTCCAGGAGAGAAATTCTGGCTCCTAAGAGTGTTGGAGGCACTGGCAGGTTCTGGCCAGCCCTTACTGAGAGACTTTTTGCCTTTTGGAGAAATAGATTGTGCATAGATCTGGACAGCGTCTTGGAGCTGCAGTGTGGGTACCACAAAGGGATTTTTTTAAAGAAGGAAGCTGAGGTGTAGCTGAGCAGGGAACCCATGAACTCATGTAGCTCCCTGCTAGCAAAGAGGCCAGATACAAAGTGGGGATTGTGCCCACTGACCCCCGCTGGCCAGGAAGTGTAGAAGGCTGCATGGCAAAGGGATGTGGATCCCCACTCAGTGTGGCTGGCATGCAGGGAACTGTGCACAGAATGAAGGATTTCGGTCCCATGAGAGCAATGAGCTAGGAATTGGATGGGTTAGAGCTGAGCACCTGAGATACTTCACAGCCAAGCAGGGCCACCCAAACCATGGAATGCAAACCTCTGAGAAGGGAAAGGTGTGCCCATCTCCCACTTGCAGGATTGCAAACTCCTCAAGGCCAGGCCTAAGAACCTACAGCTGGGTGCATATCCACAGGGGAAAGAAAGAGAGTCTCCAAAGAAGCACTTTATAAACTTGTATCAAATGCTATACTATCTCCTTTTCAGTGCCGTATTCCACTGAACAGCAGGGCAGAGAGATTAGAAATCAACACAGCAAGTGGTATTCAGGGCCCTGCCTAGCCTCTGCTCTCACACAGAGCTGCCATTAATGCCAGCAGGAACGAGCTGACCCTTTTACCCAGACTGGTCCCTCCCATAAAACAGCTAATTTCTCAGAAACTATACATTAGTTAAAATAATCTAGGACAGACCAAGACATGTGGCACAGGGGTAGGGAACACACCCACCATCTTCCCTGAAGACCAAACAGCACCTCCCAGGGATGATCCAGAAGCCCTACCCTCCCAATTGCACAAGAGGCCCTGCTCCAGAAGCAGGTAGAGATGGTACATGTGGTACTGCCAGAGGTTAGATAAGCCACCCCTGGGCCTTGTTCTGATAAAAAGACAGCAGGACAGAACAGTGGGAACCAGACAAGCCTGAAGGAGAAAGTCACAGACCATAGATCACTGGTAGCCTTGAACAGGCTGCCTAAAGCTAGACTGGGACAGCAGCTGACATCAGGGATGGATTCTGAAGGAGAAGACAGTTGGCCAACAAACACTAGACCCTGCTGAGATAAATTCCACCTCATTCTTTTTCATTATTTGCACTACTGTTTCTCCTGAATAGCTTTTTAACATTGTTTCTACATATCAAATTTCGTTCCCATTTTCTATTTTTATTATACTTTGTGTTTTTAATATATATTTATTATTTATTATTTTTATTTGTTTTAATTCCATTCTTATATTTAACTCTTCCTTTCTCTCACTATATTTTGCTTTCATCCCTCTCTTCATTATTTTTGTTTTCTATTTTATTTTTTTCCTTTCTACACCTTATTTCTATTCCTCACTCTTACTATTTCTCCTCCCTCTACTTTCATTAAACCATCTTTTTTTTCCATTAGTCATCTCACATTCTGTGTCCCTTTCTTACAACATTCTTATTGTCATTCCATCTTGTTAATATTTGTTCAGTTTTTGATAATGGGGTTGTCATTGCAGAAATTTCTTTAATTCTATCCCTAGGTGTTCACTTTTTTAAAAATCTTAAATATCATATTTTACTGTTCTCCTGTTCTACTCCATTTTGCCTTCCTCCTGCCCTGTCTAATTAATATATAACATTATTATTCTTTTTCCACCTTTATCAATCTTTACTTCTTTTTCATGGATATTGCTGCAGTAGTTGCTTTTCTTTTATTTGGTTGCTAGTTTTTTTACTAGTTTTTTTTCTCCAAAACCTACTACTGTACTTTTCTTGTCTTACCTCAGTTTTCCCTATTCCATTTCTATTTTATTTATGTGATAAATTTTATTTTCTCCTTTTCTTCACCTTGTTTCTATTCCCTACTCTTATTTCTCTTCCTCTTACCCTCACAAAATTTTTTTTCTTTATGTTAGTCACCTCACATTCTTTTTTCCTTTTGTATAACATCCTTATTCTCATTTCACCTTTATAAATCTTAGCTCATTTGTTGTTGATACCATGGTATGGTTGGTAGATATTTGTGCTGATCTGTTTTTTGTTTGCTGGGTTGTTTTGTTTTGTTCTGGTGGCTCCTGTACAGCATACAAGACATGGTGGGGTTGTGACTGTCACTCAGAAAGCTGGAGGGGAGAACTCACCAAGGAATGAGCCAACAACAACCAAGACTCATTTACAAAAAGAAAGCTCACATAAACTGTATAGAGGGCATCCCTCAAATATACAGTTCAAGAGTTCAGGGAGATTGCAACACATAGTCTCACAGGAATCCTATCACAGAAGTCCAGCCCATGAAGACAGGGAGTCAAAGTAGATCAATCTAATATGCAGAAGCAAACTCAGAGAGCTACCTGAAATCAGGAGACAAAGAAACAACCCCCAACCAAAAGGAAAGGAGGAATTCCCAGAAAGGTTGCTAAATGAAATTGAGGCAAGCAATTTATCAGACACAAAGTTCAAAGTAGTGATTATAAGGATACTAAAATAACTCAGTGAAAACTACAAGAAACTTAGTAGGAATTATATCAGCATGAAAAAGGACATAGAAAATATGAATAAGAACCAGGAGAAAATGAAGACTATAATATCCAAAAAGAAGAATACACTAGAAGGAATTAAATACAGACAAGATGAATCCGAGGGTTGAATCAGTGAGTTGGAAAGCAAGGTAGAATAAACACTCAGTGCAACAAATTTAAAAAAATAAATAAAAAAGAACAAGATAGTTTAAGGGAGCTGCAGGACAACATGAAATGTAACAATATCTGCATCATAGGTATTTCAGAGGGAGAAGAAAAGAAGCAAGTGATAGAAAACCTGTTTGAAATTTTCAGGAAGCACCCCAATCAAAATGAAACCAGAGAGGCCTACTTCAGGATACACTATAATTAAAATGACAAAATATAAAGATAAAGAAAGAATATTGCACGCAGCAAGGGAGGAATAGCTTGTAATATTACAAGGGAGCTCAGATAAGACAGCTGATTTCTCAACAGAAACACTACAGCTCAGAAGGAACTGGAATGAAATAATCTAAGTAGTGAAAGGCAAGGATCTGCACCCAAGACTACACAACCCAGCAAGGCTCTCATTTAAATGCAAGGTTAAATAAGGAGCTTTCCAGACAAAAAAAAAAGCCTAAAACTGTACCCCTCCACTAAACCAACATTATAGGAGATGCTAAAGGAACTGCTTTAAGAAGATGAAGAAAGGGAGAGAGAGACAGAGAGGAACACACTCACAAAGGGAAAAAATGACAATGAATAAGCACCTATCAATAATAACCTTAAATGTAAATGGATTATATGCTCCCATCAAAAGACACAGGATAGTTGATTGGATAAGAAAACACAACAAGCAGACATGATACCTATAAGAGACCCACTGCAGAACGAATGATCTACAAAGGCTGAAGTAAAGGGATGAAAAAAAAATACTCCAAGTCAATGGACATGAAAAAAAAAAAAGCTGGGATAGTAATACTTATATCAGACAAAATAAACTTCAAAACAAAGCCCATAACAAGAGACAAAGAAGGTCAATACATAATATTTAAGGGAGTTGTCCAAGAGGATATAACCCTTGTAAACATATATGCATCCAACATAGGAGCACCTAAATACATAAAGAAAATGTTGGAAAACTTTAAGAAGGAGATTGACAGAAATGCAGTCATTGCAAAGGATTTTAACACCCTATTGTCAATAGGATAGATTGTTCAAACAAAAAATCAGCAAGGATATTGTGACATTGAACAACATCCTACATCAAATGGACTTAGTTGATATTTATAGATCAATTCACCCCATACACACAAAATACACAATTTCTTCAAAGGCACATGGGTCGTTTTTAAAGATAGACCATCTGGTAAGACACAAAAGAACCCTGAACATTCAAGAAAATTGAAATCGTGTCAAGCATCTTCTCAGATCACAATGACTTGAAACTAGAAATCAACCTCAAGGAAAAAAATCAAAAATATTCAAATACATGGAGACTGAACAACAGGTTATTAAATAATGAACGGGTTAACAAAGAGATCAAGGAGGAAATCCAAAAAGTACCTGAAAACAAATTAAAGTGAACACACAACAACCAAAACCTATGGGACACAGTGAAAGCAAGTCTAAGAGGGAAATTATAGCAATACAAGCCTACCTAAAGAAGGTAGAAAATTCTCCAACAAACAACCTAACCCTACATCTACAAGAACTGGAGGAACAATAGCAAACAAAGCCCAGAGCAAGTAGAAGGAAGAAAATAATCAATATCAGAGCAGAATTAAATGACAGAAACTAAAAAGACAATTCAAAGGATCAATGAATCCAGTAACTGATTCTTTGAAAGATAAACAAAAATTGATAAACATTTAACCAGACTCATCATGAAGACTTTTGTTGGATTAATACCTTTATCACTGTGTAATTGTTCGTCTTTGTCTCTTGTTATAGCATTTATTTTAAAGTCTACTTTGTCTAATATAGGTATTTATTTCTACCTTAGTTATTTTGTTTCCATTTGAATGAAGTATTTCTTTCTATCCCTTTAAGTCTGTATATGTCTTTCCATCTCAACTGAGTCTCTTGTAGACGACACATATATGGGTCTGTTTTCTTACCCCTTCAGCCACACTGTGTCTTCTGATCGGAGCACTTAATCCATTTCCACTTAAAGTTATTATTGATAGTTATAGATTTATTTCCACTTTATTATTCATATTTAGGTATCTTTTTTTTTCTTAAAAAAGACCCTTTAATATTTCCTGTAATACTGGTATCGATTTGGTGCTAATGAACTCCTTCAGCTTTTTTTTTTTCTTAATCTGGGAAGCTCTTTATTTCTCTCTCAAATTTAAATAATAGCTTCACAGTTTACAGTAGTCTAGTGTTTAGGCCGTTTCTTTTTATCACTTTGAATATTTTGTGTCATTCCCTTCTGGCCGGAAATGTTTCCCTTGTGAAATCAGCTAACAGTCTTCTGGGAGCTTAGTAACTATCTTTCTCTTGCTGCTTTTAAGATTCACTTGTTGTTTTTAATCTTTTGTATTTTAGTCATGATGTGTCTTGGTGTGGGCCTCTTTGGGCTCATCTTATTTGCTACTCTTTGTGCTTCCTAGACTGCATGTCTTTCTTTCAGCAGGTTAGGAAAGCCTTCAATCATTATTTTTTAAAATAGATTTTTAATCCCTTGCTCTCTCTTTTCTCATTCAGGTACTCCTGTGATGTGGATGCTGTTATAATTGATGTTGTTCCAGCAGTCTCTTAAAATAGCTTCATTTTAAAAAATTCTTTAAAAATTTTTTTGCTGCTGTGATTAGGTGTTTTCTTATACCCTATCTTCAAAATTACTTATTTGGTCCTCTGATTTATCAAATCTGCTGTTAGTTCCTTCTACTGTATTCTTCATTACAGATATTGTAATCTTCATTTCTGATTAGTTCATTTTTATGGTTTCTCTGTCTTGTTTTAATGCTTACTTTCTCTTTGTTTAAGTTCTCACTGAATTCTTCCATTCTTTGCTTAAGTTCTTAGAGCATCCTTACAACCAATGTTTTCAAGTCTGTATCTGGTTCATTCCTTACCTCTATTTCATTTAATTTTTTTAAGGAAATTTCTCCTATTCTTTCTTTTGGGACATGTTTCTTTTTTCTCTTCATTTTTGTTGTCTTTCTTTATTAGTTTCTGTGTATTAAGTAGATATGCCATGTCTGTCAGTCTTGTTATGGTGATTTTATATAGTAGGTGTCCTGTGGGCTCAGTGGTGCATTTTTCCTGGTTACCTGAGCTAGGTGCTTTAGGAACGTCCCTTGTGGAGGGTATGTAAGCCCTACTGTTGTGGTTGCATCTTGACTGTTGTTGGTGCATCCATAGGCAGGACTGACCCTTATGTTGGCCGACTGTGAACATCAGCCCCAACCATAGTGTTTGAGCTTCTATGCAGAGGATGACACCGTGATGTAGAATTTACCCCAAGAGGGTCTGGTGCCTGCCACAAGCTCCCTTTGTGTGTGCTGCTTGTGGAGCTAATTGGGTCACGCTCTGATGTGTCCTAAAGCTTGTCACTGTGTGTTTTGATTTGGGGGCCTCTTGGCAGGGACTCTTTTGCAAGTAAATGTCAGATGCTGCCTGTGACTGGCTCTGGGCTACCTCTAAGGCGCTACAAAGAAATCAACAGTTAGTGGCTGTCTGTGCTGTGCCTGGGTGTGTGTGGGAGGAGGGGCCAACCAGTATACGAAGGCCAGTTTCCTCCAGTACCATGCCTGGGCAGGTCAGTAGAAGACCTAGGCATCCTGATATCTGTCTTCACTGCCAGCTTACCTGTTAGACTCAGTCACTGCAAGAGCCTCTGGCGATATGCAGGCTTCATGAGTTAGGTTTTCAATGAGTCCCAGGTAGTGGTGAATGCTGTTCACTGGATTGATACAAATTCAAACTCAGCAGCAGCACTGGGTCTGAGGCCACCCAGCAAAAGTTTCAGGGTATACCAAGGCCAACTGCTACCCATTTAGGCCCACTGACTTTGCAGTAGGGCAAGATGTTAAGGGGTAATCAGAATGAGCCAAGTAGACTCCAGTAGAGTTCATCAGGATAAAACAGATTAAGATTTGGCCATGTGGAAGGAGGGCTCAGCACAGGAACAGTGGCTCTGGTTGGGGCACACTGGAAAAATGGTCCTCATGCTAGAGCCACACAACTCAGTCTCTCCCTTGTGTAACTCCAGTCTCCTCTGAGCTGCTGTCCCTCTATTGGAGCCCAGATTGAGGAGACACAAATGAAATTTTGTGGTTTGGCCCTTTAAGAGTGTACCTGGGTTTCTAGTGGTCTCCTGTCTCACCCTGGCAGGTGGAATCCCTGCTGATTTTTATAGCCAGGTATTATAAGGGCCTCTCTTCCTGGCTTTGGTGTTCCAGGTTGGGGAGGCCAGTGTGGGCTTCAGACCTTTTGCAGCTGAGTTATCCCTCTGGATTATGAACTACTGCACATAGGTGCAGGGCCAGCCCTTTTTGCATCTCTGCCCTTCTTACCAGTCTCCAGGTAGCTTCTTTTGTATATTCTTGGTTATAACACTTATGTTCACCTAGTCTTTAGTTGTGTGTTCAGGCTGGTTGTTCTATAATTTAGTTGTAATTATGATTTGCTTTTGAGAGAAGTTGAGTATATCTTCTACTTAGTCTGCTGATGTCTTGGATCTCTCTGAAATTCTTTCTCCATGGATTTTGTAAACATTGCTTTACTATGTTCTTGGATTTTTTTCTTCATTTTTACTTGGAACCAAATCTTTATTTCAGAAATACTTTCACATTTTTGAATATTATTTTACTTGTTCTGTTTTTCCACTAAGGACAAAATTTTTGTATGTGCAGAATATTGTTTGTGTTTTGTGGAGGCTAAAAAGTTAATAATTCTCCACATTCTAGCTGGGCTAATAATCAAATTAACCAGAGGCAGATTAACAGGGAAAAAAATCAAATTTTAATACATGCACATGGGGTTTACATAAGCATGAAAATTCCAAAGAATTAAGACAGCATTGGATATATATATATATATATATATATATATATATATATATATATATATATGACATTCTGGACAAGGTAATACTGTGGAGACAGTAAAAGTTCAGTGATTGTCAGGAGCTAGGGGCAGAGACAAAGGAACAGGCAGAACAGGGTGAATTTTAGATCAGTGACAATATTCTGCATGATACTGTAGTGGTGGATACATTATAAATTTTTCAAAATCTGTAGAGTATTTAATACCAAGGGTGAACCCTAAGATAACTGAAGACTTACCATCAGCATCGACTCTGTTTCTATCTTACTCTGTTGAAATGGGAAGCTAACATGCACCATGAACAAAGTGCAAAATAGAGATGGGTAACCTGTTATCATGCATTGTTCACAGCTTCTGGATTCAACTGATCCAACCAGACCCACCTTGTACCTTTTGGCATGACTGACCTTGTGCCTATAATTTAGAAATGTGGTTTATTTTTCTGCTTAAGTCTTTACTTCTTTAGTTACGTGTAGTCTTATTGATGAAAGCCATTGTCAGCCTCTCAATTTACCATTTCTAGAATCCTGTCTCTTCTCTGAAACTCTTATATCTTAGGAGACACCTAAGATAGCTGGCATCTCCTTTTATTTTTCTCTGGCATCAAGATGATCTTGAATCATCAAACCTCTGTTTTTACAACCACGTGTAACCTTTGATTTGAGCCCAGTTAGTCTTCAAAGACTTGCAAACACTCCCATACATTTTCATTCTCATTCTGCTAATTGACTTCATCTTCTAGTGCTTTCCCTATTTGACTGCCAGCTACCTCCCCTCTCCTAGTGGGAAGCTTCTCCTTCAACAATGTATGTGAGACTATTTAACTGCTGTGATGGATCTAATCAGAGCTTCATAAAGCTTTAGTAAACAGAACTCAATTCGTCACTGAGGTGTTATTAAAACTACTCCATTACTGTCAAAATAAATCTTTTGGGTGGGAAGAGGGGAGAGGTACTTTCCAAAGGAGCACCATTACTTTGCTTTATTTTAAAAGTATATTTTTCAGGGGTAGTGTAAGGGAATAGCTGGGTCTTCAATCACAGTTGGAATAACACAAATGGACATCACTTCAACCTATAAGAACTGTTACAGAACAGACCTGTGGGGGGATGATATACTATTACTGAATGGAACCCCCCTTCTCCCAAGGTCCCCCTGTACTAGGTTTGCCTTGCCCACCACCAGGGAATTATAGCTCTCAGTGCCAGAGATTGGTGAAAAGGAAAGGAAGTATTTATTTAAAATGTTATACAGACTTAGAATAATGACTCAATGTCCTCATTAAAATCCCAAAGTCCTTAAAACATCCACAGGCACACATAGTCCTTCCTTCTGCCTTTTGCCCAGTGCGGGGTACCATATCTCAGGAAAAAAATTACATGTCCATGGCTCAGGTAGCCCCCGGTTCTTCCCACTAATCTGTGCTCGGCTGGCAGGCCTCCCACATTTCCAGCACCATCAGTTGTGGTGTTGGGATCTCCAATTCTTTTTTTAAAATACATTTTATTGACTATGCTATT
>PVKM010003717.1:0-56073 GCA_004027735.1 Carollia perspicillata | reverse complement strand
AGCTTTTAAACTCATCTGGGGAGTATCTCTTTCTTATAAAACAAAAAATAATCAACAACAATAAAAATTGATCAACAGTATGTTACTGTAATCATTAAAATATTTTATTCACTTTTTAAGATATGTAGATATATTTTCTTTTCATAACAACCACAATTACAAATTACTAGGCCTATTTATATTTTAACTCCCATGCCACTTACTGAGTTTGCATTCATGATATGGAAAAATGAAATAGTATTCATTTTTTCCTGAATTATGAAATGAGTTAGATAATTGTACACATACATGTCACTCAATTTAATAATTATGATATCCCAATAAGTAATATTGTCTCAATTTTACAGATGAGGAAACTGATTTTATGATGAAGACATATGACTGGTAAATGAAACATCCATATTTAAAATTCTGATCCTCCTCTAAATTCTGTATTCTTAAGCAACATATTATAATGATTCTTTTTTATATTCTATTAACAGGATAGTTTTTTCGAATGTTCACAGAACCACAAAGAATCTTTCAATATAACTAAGACACCTCAGTTGTTTTTAACGCTGACTTAAACTTAGCGTAAAGTAAAAACTCAGGCTGGAACTCTTTCAGCTGCCCTTGCATGTGCATATCTCTTAAATTAATCAAAACATAGTTCCCAACATCTGCATTCTAAGGTTCAGAGGAAAGGAAAAAAATGTAAGGAGGGATAAAAAACAGTATAACGGAGAGTACAGTTGAGAAAGTAAAATATACATAGAGAGAGAGAGGATGAGGAAGTGGATGAGAAGAGAGAGAAATACAGCCTTGGTTGACTACTTTTAAACTACTGTATTGGACAGAAATGCAGTCATACCACCACAGCCTGTAAATCGCTGATAAACAAAAGGGGTGTGTGCGCGCACACGCATGTGTGTGTGTGTTTCCTTGCATTTTACCTGTGCCATTTTTTAATATCTTGGGCTAAGTTTTGAGGCCCTTGAGATTTCTAAATACTGACAAAATGAACATAAAGAGTATTTATAGAATTTACAGGAAAAAAAATAAATCACAGATTGCATATTTCATCAAGTATTATCTTAATTTCAATTTTTCTTCACATCAAATCTCCAGGAAGTCTTCATATCTTAACTTCATGTTCTCTGCTGGATTCAAGGTCTATCCATGATATTTCCTCATGCTGACACAAGAATTCACTTAAGCTGTCTTTTTTCTGGTTTTCTAACTATAAAGTAAGGATCATAGTATTTACCTCCTAGTATTGCTTATGATGGTTAAGGAAGATTAAGTGAAGCAAATATACATTGCTTATGTATATTCTGAAAAAATACATAACATTGTACTTTTCTATAAAGAACACATTCACTTCCAGTCAAGATGATGGGAAAGGCTGACATAGCTAACCTCTTCAGACAACCACATTAGAATTACAGCTAAAATATAGAATAACCATCAATCAGGAATGTCAGAAATCAAGCTGAATGGACATCTGACAACTATGGAATTAAAGAAACCACATCAATCTAGACTGGTATGGACATCTGACAACTATGGAATTAAAGAAACCACATCAATCTAGACTGGTAGGAGGGGCACAGACACAGAACAGGCTGGTCCCACACCCACGTGGATAAAATTTTGGGAGGGATATCTCAGAGCAAGGAGTCCCAGACCCATACCAGTCCCACAGCCTAGGATTCCAGTGCCAGGAATTTAAGTCCCCACAACTTCTGGCTCCATAAACCAGCAGGGATTGAATCAGTGGAAGAACCTTCTGGAGTTCCAAGTAATTCCTCTTAAAGAACCCACATAGAGACTCACCTACTCAGATCACTCCCTCTGAACTCCAGCATCAAGGTAGCAGCTTGAAAGGCACCAGTGGTATACAGAGAGAAACTGAAGTGTTTGGCATCAAGGTGAGTAGAGGCTATTGTCCCTTTGCTAAACCTTCCCCCCACAGAGCTGGTGAGCTAGTGCCATATCTGAGCTGGTGCCACTCCATCAACCTGGCTAACACTGTTTGACCCACCTTGGAGATCACCAAAGGCTCTCTCCCACCCAACTTATGGGCCTACCCAAGCTGTTTTTCCATAAGAATGGCTGGTCTTGGCTCCTAAATCCTATCAAACAAGCAACAGCTGGCTTCTGTGAACCCTACGAGAAGCCAGATTAGATTCACAGCTTGGCTTCACCTGCGAATCTCTAAGCCCCGCACAAGTTGCAAGTATCTCAGACTGCTTTACAGCTCAGGCAGGCTGCCCTGGGCAAAATGTAGGTGGGGGCTGACGTTGGCCTACAGAGTCTAGGAATCCCCAGGACCAGTGCACCAGAACCAGTGGACAGCTACAGACCACATTAGAGCACCACCATCCTGCCCCTGCACAGCTGATCCTCCATGGATGTCAGAGATTGATCAGTGGTCACAGCCAGTCCATGCAGCTGACTGGCCTGGGTAAATCCCTCCCATTGAGCTGCCAACATCAACCAAGGCTCAACTACAAGAGGAGGGTGTACTCAGTCCACATGAAAGCCCACATGGGCACCTCAAGTACCCAGTTTAGGTGATGGGAGGGCTACGCCACTGGGTCCTACAGGACACCTATTACATTGGCCACACTACCAAGACACAGAGTCAAATAAGCTCTATCTAACAATAGAAACAAAAATAGGGAGGCTGCCAAAATGAGGAGGCAAAGAATGATGGCCCAAATGAAAGAACAGATCAAAACTCCAGAAAAAGAGCTAAACAAAATGGAGATATGCAATGTATCAGATGCAGAGTTCAAAACACTGTTTATAAGGATGCTCAAAAAACTTAGCAAGGATCTCAGCAGCAGAAAAATGACCCAGTCAGAAATGAAGGATACACTAATTGAAATAAAGAACAATTTACAGGGAAACAACAGTAGAGTGGATGAAGCCAAGAATCATATCAATGATTTGGAACATGAGGAAGAAAAAAGCAACCATGCAGAACAACAAGAAGAAAAAAGAATCCAAGAAAATGAGGATAGTATAAAGAACTTCTGGGGCAACTTCATGAGGTCCAACATTTGCCTCATAGGGGTGATAGAAGGAGAAGAAAAAAGTAAGACATTGGAAATCTATATTAAAAAAATAGGGAAAGTAAACTTTTCTAATTTGGTGAAGGAAATAGACATGCAAATCCAGGAAGCACAGACAGCCCCAATCAAGTTGTACCCAAAGAGGACCACACCAAGACAGAACATAATTAAAATGCCAAAGTTTAAAGATAAAGATAGATTCTTAACAGCAGCAGGAATAAGGAAGTTAGTTACCAGATGGTTGCCAGATGGGAGGGGGGAGGGAGAGAATGGGTGAAGAGGTGAGGGGATTAAGAAGTACAGGTAGGTAGTTACAGAATAGCCATGGGGATGTAAAGTACAGCATAGGACATGGAGTAGCCAAAGAACCTATACTCATGACCCATGGACATGAAGAGTGGTGTGGGGATTGCCTGAGGGACTGGGGGTTGCTAGGCAGAGGGGCACAAAGGGGGAAAATTGGGACAACTGTAACAGCATAATCAATAAAACGTAATTTTAAAAAACAATGCACTCAACAAAGTAGTATTAGTTGTAGGTTTACAATAATTGATGAAATCACCAATGTAAAACATCTGGAGAAAATTACCTCACACACCCTCAGATGTCTAGAAGCATACAACTCCTGTGCTATTTAGTATAGAATTTTCATTACTCTAGCTTATTAATAACTAGTTTGATTCACAATTGCACAAACAGACAACTTAGGTGAGACTAAATAAAATTATAAATCATTTGTGAAATATTAAATTAAAATGTATTTTGCATGTCTTCACCTGGACATTTGAAAGGAGGTTCTAAATTTATTCCATCAACTGCCTGCATGAACATTTAGGGACAAGATGTCTCAACAAATCTATACCACAGAGGCTTGAATACAACCAGTACTCTTAGGACCACTGGGCAGGAGACTGTCTCCTTCACAGAATGTCTCTGGGCTCTATATCTTTGGAAACATAGATACCTAGAATTGCTATACTTCTGTATTATTTACAAATCAGCACTGATACAACAAAAAGTGATACACCTACCAGGTTATCTTAAAGAATGAGGACTTTCATCCTGGCATAAAATGCAATTTACTAATTCAACATGTCTCTTTAACAGCTCAATACAAGGCCTGAATTATGAAAACATATTGAAGGCAAACTTTCTAGTTCATATCCATATAGTATGTAGAAAACCAATACACGAGTTAGTAATCACCAAAGAAGTGACGTCTGCATAACTCTGTAACCATTAAAAATTCATGCTATTATTGTAATGTCCAACGTCAACCAATTAAAATTTACTTTAATATATTAAATAAAATGTATTATAAGCTTTCTGCTGTGGCTTGCTAAATCACAGTCATGGTACAAATCTGTGATAGCTAGTTCATCATAGAAAAACTTGAATCCACTAAAGAGAAGATGTAAAGGACACAGTCATAAGAATTGCATTGTGGTGCATCCTTCTACAACTCTCAGAAATATTTAGGGAAAACCATTATGAAGTCATTTGAGAAAGTTCTCAAAAGTGAATGAAAATTTAGTGTGGGTATTATTGTTTGCTGAGCAATATGGAGAATCAGAATGAGGTTTCCCTGAGTAAGGTAAAACTCCACTAGGTATTATATTACAGAAGAGAAAACTAAAACTCTTCAATCAGCAATAATCATATAGTTCATATGTAGAAGGGAAATAATCTGGCTCTTGTATTACTTGTAATATGTTTGGGCATCATACAGTAAGAAAAAAGCTGTACTCTAATGAAAAGAGAAGTATGCCTTTCTTTCAAATCCTCCATTTAAATTATTCAGATTTAAATTTCTATTTTTTTCATTGCCTTAGGTCTTTTAAGTTGTGAACATGTTCTCTTTCCTTTAAGATACAATTATTTTACTTTTCTTTTTAAAATTTTTTGTAACACCTGAGCAGTCTATTTTTATTTTACTGGAAAGAAGTTGAAATTGAAGTCAAATATCACTTTTATTCAACAAGACTTTTACAATGTAATGGTTTTTGCTAACTTACTATGGATCAAAAAAACACTTTCATGTATTACTCTATAATAATACAGGTTAGATAATAAAAATTGGTGAATTGGACATCTCTCTTTCATAAAATATTTCTGTTGCTTTGATTTATGCTCTGATACTCCAATATTTTAAAATGTCAGGGCTGTTCCTTGTTATTACACTTGAAAAAGTTTAAAAATTACAAATATAAACTATTATTACCAGCATTTATCAAAAAGGGGATAAAACTATGTGCTACAATTGCTATTATTTTTAAATGTCCTCTGGGTATAATGTGAATCATTGTATTGTGATTTTACCTCTGCATCTGTGACTAATCTGTTTCATTTGTTGTAATTTGCTATTATTAAAATCGTATCTTGCAATCAATTTCCATTGTGACCTCTAACTTTACTCTTACAATGGCCATAGGCTGCAGCAAATCTTAATTCACTGTTCACAATCATGCTCCATTGATCACAAAGGGAATTTACTCTTGAGACCAGAATTAAGGTAATGCAAAGTCACCATCTGTATTACTAGACTAATTTTGAAAGTCAGGTGTATAACATATTCATGATGGACAACACACTATTAGCATCATTATATGTAATTTAGATTCATACCCTTTAGAATATATTTAAAAAGTAAAAAATACTATTAGGTACTATCAGTTTTTATCTTTCAACTCCTAACTATGCATTATAATAAGAGTAATAAAAGCCTATTATTCCACAGAAGCTGAATCCTGTGGTGTATAAAATAAATTAAGAAAATGCTACATACAAACTTTCTGCTGATGTTTTATGGCAACCTTCAGTTTTCCAGTAGGTGACTATTTGCAGCAATTTCTCATAAACCAGTGATCTTACTTACTGAGGGTGCTGTCCTGCAGCTGCAGAGGAAATTAGTAGGATGAAGCACAAGTGAAAAGTTCAATAGAAAGTTCTTCCCACAGCAAATGGCCTTCCAGATGGCAGAAAGTGTTCTCTCAGTGAATAGAAGATTTGGGGATTCTGAAGGTGAAACACTAAATATATAGGGTAAAACTCTACTGTGCACAAAACAATTCAGTAGCTTTTTAAATTCCTAATGCAAAGGCTAACCCAAAGCCAGTGTTTTAGAAGCTTGATTTGAGTCAGGGACTTGGGATGAGTATTCAGCTGATTGGCTATACTTGACGTCAGTTTTGGTTGTTTGACATCTCCTAGGGTTTATTGAATTCCAAGAGAATATTTCATCTACTGTATATTTATTAGAATTTAAGAATTAGGTAAGTCTAGCTAAAATAAAACAGCATCAATCCAGACTTTCATAAAGCTTTTAGCTGGGAAGTATTTTGTCCTACAATGAATTTAATATAGTGATTTATAAGAAATATATATTTGAGCTCTGGCTGGGTGCTTAGTTGGTTAGAGGGTTATCTGTTTAAGCCATGGTTGTGGGTTTGATACCCAGTCAGGGCACATACAAGAATTAACCAATGAATGCATAAACAAGTGGAACAAGAAATTGATGTCTGTCTGTCTCTCTCCCTCTCTAGAAAATCAATACAAATATTTAAAGAGAAATATGTATTGATAATTCACATGACCAAAATATATATTTTATGTATATTTGGCCTTTTTCTAGTTTCTGCTTCACAGCTCCAAAAACTTATAATTTCTTGAGCAGTAAGAACAATAGGGGCATCTTTTGTTATAATATTTGATCTTTGTCCTCAGTTCCTAAAATGGCTTCAGAACCAAGAAGATCAAATGACTGTCCTGTTATTCACAGCAATCCCCTTTCTACCACAACTGGGTTTATTTATTGAAGTACCTTTTGGGAAGAATCTAAGGATGGAAGCTGGTTGCCAGGGTGACCAACCATGAATACAATGTAATGAGGCTATAGTGATTTCCACAGAGGGAAGAAGTGTTAGACATTAAAGCAATCATCAATGGCCAATGATTTAATCAATCATGCCTATAAAATGATGGCTTTATAAAAACCCAAAAGGACAATGTTCAGGGAGCTCCCAGGTTGGGGAACCAGAACACTTTTATCTGCCACGGTGCCTGGTCTCAAGCTCCATGAGGACAGAAGTCTCTTTGTTTGGGACCTTGCCCTATGCATTTCTCTATCTGTCTGTTGATTCCTATCCTTTAATATCTTTCATAATAAACTGGCATTCTAGTGAGTAAATGGGTTTCCTAAGTTTTTTGAGCCACTTTACCAAATAATCAAACCTTAGAGGGGGTTATGGAAAACTCTATTTAATAGCCAATAGGTCACAAGCATCTGTTGGTAGGAATGCAGATTGGTGCAGCCACTGTGGAAAACAGTATGGAATTTCCTCAGAAAACTAAAAAATGATATGCCTTTTGACCCAGCAATTCTGCTGCTGGGATTATACTCTGAGAATACTGAAACACCTATTCAAAAGAACCTATGCATCCCAATGTTCATAGCAGCACAATTCACAATAGCCAAGTGTAGAAAGCAACCTAAGTGCCCATCGGTAAATGAGTGTATCAAATTACTGTGGTACATTTACACAATGGAATACTATGCAGCAGAAAAAAAGAAGTATCTGGCTCAAAAGGCAGATACATTTTGAGTTTTCTGAGAAAATTCCATACTGTTTTCCATAGTGGTTGTACTAGTCTGCAATCCCACCAACAGTGCACTAGGGTTCCCTTTTCTCCACATCTTCTCTAGCACTTGTTTGTTTCTTCATTTATAATGGCCATTTTGACTGGTGTGAAGTGGTATCTCACTGAGGTTTTAATTTGCATCTCTCTAATGACTAGTGATGGCGATCATCCTTTCATATGTCTCTGAACCCTCTGTATGTCTTCCTTAACATCATCAAGATACAATTTATAGATGCAACACAATCCCTATCAAAATACCAATAACATATTTCACAGATATAGAACAAATATTTCAAAAATGTATATGGAACCATAAATGACCCTGAATAGCTGCACCTGATATAAAACTATATTAAGGCCACTGTAATCAAAACAGTCTGGTACTAGAATAATAACAGACACATAAATCAATGGAATAGAATAGAGATCCCAGAAATAAACTCAAGTCTCTATGGTCAATTAATATTTGACAAAGGGGACAGGAACATAAAATGGAATCAAAATAGCCTCTTCAACAAATGGTGTTGGGAGACTGGACAGCTACATGCAAAAAAATGAAACTCGAGCACCAACTTACACCATACACAAAAATAAATTCAAGATAGATAAAAGGCTGAAATATAAGTCATGATGTCATAAAAGTCCTAGAGAGAACATAGGCAGGAAAATCTCAGATATTATACACAGCAATATTTTACTGATATGTCCCCTAGAGCAAGGGACATAAAGGAAAAAATAAAGAAATGGGACTTCATCAAAATAAAAAGCCTCTGCACAATTAAAGAAAACATCAGCAAAATGAAAACAGAAACGACTGTATGGGAAAATATATTTGCCAATGATACCTCGGACAAGGCTCTGATCTCCAAAACATATGAAGAACTCACATGACTCCATCCCAGGAAAGCAAACAGTCCGATTAAAAAATGTGCAAAGGACCTGAAAAGAAATCATTCTGTGCAGCAAAATTTAAGAAGTAGGGAATTTTGCTCCAATCCTCAAGGGCAGAATACCTACATAAAATATTTGGAATTATTTTGTACAGAAGATTTTTCTATTCTCCCCACTTATTTATTCAATCATTTACGAATGCCAATATGGACCCATGGGTATGTATTTTATACTTTGGACTCTAACTCATTATTACTTTAATTTTTTCTTGCTCAAATTATTTCAACTTTGGTTATTAAGGGACTTTCAATTGGTTCTTGTATCACTTTGACATACTGTCATTAGTATGTGTGTACATGTGTGTGCACATGGTAGGGGAGTAAGTGAGAATTACCATACTTTCCAGTACTACAAAATACTGAAATTTCCCTTAAAATTAGCTACTTTTTTTTCTAGGAGCTCTGATTATTTTCCGTGTATAGTATTAAAAACTGCTTCTGAATGTTAGATGTACTCATTGTAACTACAACATTATTGTTTCTAGGTCCCCTTAGTTGATAGAGCAAGAAAGTATATGTGTATACACACACACACACACATAAATACTCTCCTATTTATCCATTCATACCTCAGAAAAGGAGTTCATTCAGATTCACTTAAAGCTAACCCATTATCATATGGATAATTCTAGTCTTCTCCTTATCTGTGACCTCTTACTCCAATAATGAAAAACTTGGCTTTTACCATCAACCATACATTTACTTAATAGGTTCATTACAATGCATAGATGTAATAGTTTCAGAATGATTAAATGTACCCCCATAGTAAATTATTAAGTAGTATATAGTGCTTTGTAGTCCTTATGCCCTTCTTATTACTGACCATACTCATTTCCAAAGTTACTTACTTCAGCATCTTTTCCCTTCTACCTTCTATTAGGCTTTTTCATATATTTAGAATACAGTTAGACTCTCTTGTCACATTTTACATTTTGTCTTGGGATCTCTTGACCTCCTAAATGTGTTTATTAAAACTTTGCATATATTAAACTTTACTCTTTGTAGTGTAAAGTTCTATGGATTTTGAAATATACATAATGTCACTCACCAGTGTCATTAATTATCATTATAAATTTTACAGGATACCCAACCAATACTCCTCAAAATTCTCAAGTTCATCAAAAACAAGAAAATTTTGATTTTGTATCCTGCTACTTTGCCAAATCCACTTATTAGGTTGAGTAGTTTATTGGTGGAGTCTTTAGAGTTTCCTATGTACAATATCATGTCATCTGTGAATAGTGACAGTTTTGCTTCCTTCTTTCATATTTGGATGCTTTTTATTTCTTCTTCTTGTTTGGCCACTGCGGCTAGGACTTTCAGTACTATGTTGAACAAGAGTTGTGAAAACAGTAATACTTGTCTTGTTCTTGATTTTAAGGGAAACCCTTTTATTATTTGTCCATTGAATATGATGTTGGCTGTAGGTTTTTCATATATGGTCCTTATTATGTTGAGGTATTATCCCTCTATTCACACTTTGCAGAGAGTTTCGTCAAAAATCGGTGCTGAACTTTATTAATGATTTTCTGCATCTGTTGATATGATCATGTGATTTTTATCTTTCATTTTGTTTATGTGATGCATCACATTTATTAATTTGTGAATTGTACCAATCTTTTATCCCTAGGATAAATTCCATTTGATCATGGTATATTATCTTTTTGATGTATTGCTGTTTCTGGTTTGCTAATATTTTGTTGAGGATACTAGTACTACATTCATCAGGAATATTGGCCTATAATTTTCTTTTTTTGCTGTGTATTTATCTGGTTTTGAAATTAGGATAATCCTCGCCTCCTAAAAAGTTTGGAAGTCTTCCCTCCCTCTTGAGTTTTTTTGGGATAGTTTGGAGAAAAGGAACCCCAGTGCACTGTTGGTTGGAATGCAGACTTGTGCAACCATTGTGGAAAACAGTATGGAGTTTCTTCAAAAATTAAAAAAAGAACTCCCTTTTGACCCCTGATTCCACTTCTGGGAATATATCCTAAGTATCCTGAAACACCAATACAAAAGAATATACACACCCCTATGTTCATAGCATATTGTTATTTACAATAGCTAAGATCTAGAAACAGCCTAAGTGCCCATCAGATGAGCACAGACACAGACAAAGGTTTGAGGATTGCCTGACAGAGGTGGGCAAAGGTAAAAATAGTGGGGACAACTACAATAGTAAAACAATAACATAGAATTTAAAAAAGGAAGAATTTGAGAAATTCTTACACCAAGATGATCCTAAAGAGCTATGACTACTAAATGTAATATAGTATACTAGGTAAGATTCTGTAATAAAAAAACAGATTAGGTAAAAATGAAGAAAATATAACTAAAATATGAGTTATAGTAGATAATATATCAGTATTGGTTTATTAATTTTGAGAAACACACATTAAGATAAGCTCTTAATTGTGGGAAAAACTAGGTGTAGTGTATATGGGAATCCTCTGTACTATCTTTGAAATTTTTTTAATGTAAAATTATTATCAAATAAAACTTTATTAAACCTTATTACATCAAAATAAATGAATTCACATTCAAAGCAATTCATATTAAAACGTCTCAAAAATTTTATTAGAGAAACCATTCTTATTTTTAAAGATCTTATTTATTTTTAGAGAGGGGAAGGGAGGGAGAAAGATAGGGAGAGGAACACCAATGTGTGGCTGCCTCTCATGCGCCCCTTACTGGGGTCCTGGCCCACAACTGAGGCATGTGCCCAAGACTGGGTATCAAACTGGCAACCTTTTGATTCACAGGCTGACATTCAATCCACTGAGCCAAACAGCCAGGGAACATAAAGTATTCTTAAAGTTATATGAAAGAGCAAAGGTTCAAAATTAGCAAATTATAGAAAAAGGTTGGACGACTGATCTTAGTGACTAGCAGTAATTATTATAATTATTTAAACAATAGTTACATTTATTTTAGTAACAATGTAATTATTAGGGAAATAGCTTATGTGATAAATGTTCAGGGACAAATTGTCATTCAATGAAAAATAACTTAAACCTCCATTTTACATTAAAAATAAGTGTCATGGGCATTAAAACAGTAAATGTAAAAATCAAAATACTTTACAACAAAACAGAAGAGGATATGCTCATGACCTCAGGGTAATAAGGAATTTTTAAACAATATTTTAAAAAATAGACACCAAAATAGGGTCATTCAATTAATTCAACTATTAAAAAATAAGTCTTTGTTGTTTATAAAGTTAGTAAAGATGCAAATACAGACTGTAAGAAAATAATTTCTAACCAGGTAGACATCAGTGGGACAGGGACATAGGTTGTACAAAGAACTTCCACCATATAATAATAATAACAATAAGAAGAAGAAGAAGAAGGAGAAGAAGAAGATGACAGAGGAGAAGAGGAAGACAAAAATGACAAACTTCAAATAGGTAAGAAAAATATAGGGTAGTGGCAAAGACTCTGAATGGGCAGCTCACTGACAAGCAAAAAATATAACAGAAGTTGGAACAAATGATATGCCCTATCACCCAGGAGGACAATCCATATCAAAACTGTCAGAAACATTATTTGCCTCTTCTCCTTCTTTCTTCTGTTATTCCCCTCCCCCTCCTCCTTCCCCTCTTATCACTATTAGTTAGTTCTTTATTTCCAAATCTCTGGTTCTATTTTCCTCATTTGATTTTTTTATTAAGTTCCACTTATAGATGAGATCATATGGTATTTGTCTTTCACCACCTAGCTTGTTTCACTTAGCATAATGCTTTCCAGTTCCATCCATGCTGTTGCAAAGGGTAGGAGTTCCTTCTTTCTTTCTGCTGCATAGTATTCCATTGTGTAAATGTACCACAGTTATTTGATCCGCTCATTTACTGATGGGAAATTAAGCTGTTTCCAGCTCTTGGCTATTGTAAAAAATGCTATTATGAACATTGGGGTGCATAGGTTCTTTTGAATTGGTGTTTCAGACTTCTTAGGGTATAGTCCCAGCAGTGGCATCACTGGTTTGAAAAGCAGTTTCATCTTTAGTTTTTTGAGGAAATTCCATAGTGTCTTCCACAGAAGCTGCACAAGTCTGCATTCCCACCAACAGTATACTAGGATTCCCTTTTCTCCACAACCTCACCAGCACTTGTTATTTGTTGACTTACTAATAATGGCCATTCTGACCACTGTGAGGTGGTATCTCATTGTGGTTTTAATTTGCATCTCTCTGATGGCTAGTGATGGTGAGAATTTTCTCATGTGTCTGTGGACCCTCTGTATTTCCTCCCTGAAGAAGTGTCTGTTTAGATCCTTTGCCAATTTTTTAATTGAATTGCTTGTCTTTTCTGGTGTGGAGTCATGTGAGTTCTTTCTATACTTTGGAGATCAAATTCTTGTCTGAAGTATCACTGGCAAATATGTTTTCCCATACAGTTGGTTCTCTTTCCCTTTTCTTGATATTTTCTTTATCTGTGCAGAAGCTTTTTATTTTGATATAATCCCATTTGTTTATTCTTTCCTTTATCTGTGAAAATATTGCTGCATGGAATATCTAAAATTTTCCTGCCTATGTTTTCTTCTAGGACTTTTATGATGTAACAACTTATATTTAAGTATTTTATCATTCTTGAGTTTATTTTGGTGTATGGTATAACTTGGTGATCTAGTTATATATATATATATATATATATATATATATATATATATATATATATATATATATATATATATATATACACACACATATATATATATATATATATATATTTTTTTTTTGCATGTAGCTGTTCAGATCTCCCAATGCCATTCACTGAAGAAGCTATTTTTTACTACACTTTATGTTCCTGCCCCCTTTGTCAAATATTAACCGACCATAGAGAGTTGGGTTTATTTCAGGGCTCTCTATTCTGTTGTATTGGTCTATATGTCTGTTCTTATGCCAGTACCAGACTTTTGACTATAGTGGCCTTGTAATATAGTTTGATATCAGGAATTGTAATCCCTCCTACTTTGTTCTTCTTTCTCAAAATTGCTGTGGCTCTTTGGGGTCATTTATGGTTCCATATAAATTTTTGAAATAGTTTTTTTGTATCTGTGAAATACGTTATTGGTATTTTGATAGGGATTGTGTTGAATCTATAGCTTGCTTTGGGTAGTGTGAACATTTAAATATGTTAATTCTTCCAATCCATGAACACAGTATATGCTTCCATTTATTTGTGTCTTTCTTAATTTCTTTCTTCAGTGTTATATAGTTTTCTGAGTATAGACAGGTCTTTTACCTCCTCGGTTAAGTTTATTCCTAAGTATTTTTTAAAAAATATTTTTAAAAGATTTTATTTATTTATTTTTAGAGAGAAGGAAGGTAGGTACAAAGAGAGGGGGAGGAATATCAATGTGTGGTTGCCTCTCACGGGGCCCCCACTGGGGACCTGGCCTGTAACTCAGACATGTTTCCTCCCTGGGAATCTAACCAGCAACCCCTTAGTTCTCAGCCCATGCTCAATCCACTGAGCTACACCAGCCAGGGCTATGCCTAAGGATTTTGTTGTTGTTGTTGTTTGATTGTGGGAATGGGGGAGGCGGGCTAAGAGTGAGCAATGGGGATGAAGGAAGGAAAATGTACCTTAGCAGCAATTATTTTTTTAAAGAAAAAAACTATCAGAAACAGTCAAAAGTCTGACAAACATTGGTTAAGATATGGAGCAACAAGATTTCTCCCTCAGTGCTGGAGGGATTTAATTGGGAAGACAATTCTGGAGAGGAATTTGGAATACTTACTACATTAAGTATACCAGTACCCTACTGTAAAGGATTTAAATACCTAGTTACATATTTTAGAGCAGTATTTTAAAAAATATATACACCACCATTCACAATAAAAAATAAGTTTTATATTGCAATACCATACACATATGGTTTTTTGAGTAAAAAATCATAAAACCGTATTTTTACTAGTGATATATTTGGGTATATTCATTTAATCTCTTCTTATGTGTTGTGTAACAAGGTGATCTAGTTTTATTTTTCTGTACATATCTTTCCAATTTTCCTAACACCATTTATTGAATAAACTCTTTAAAACATTATATGTGCTTACTTCCTCCCTAGAATATTAATTGACTATAAAGGTGTAGATTTGTTTCTGGACTCTCTATTCTGTTCCATTAATCTGTGTCTGTTTTGTCAGTACTATGATGTTTTGATTATTACAGCCTTATAGTATAGTTTGACATTAGGTTGTGTGATTTCTCCAATTGTTCTTCTTTCTCAGGATTGCTATTGCTATATGGGGTCTTTTGTTGTTCCATACAAATTTTTCAAATATTTGTTCAAGTTTTGTGAAATACATCTTTGGAATCTTGATAGGAATTGTGTTGACTCTAAAGATTACTATAGGTAGTATGAACATTTTGATGATGTTAATTCTTCCTATCCATGAATATGGTATATACTTCCATTTATTTGTATCTTCTTCTATTTGTTTCTGCAGTGTTTATTATTTTCCAAGTACAGGTCTTATATTTCCTTGGATATGTTTATTCCTAGGTATTTTATTCTTTTTGAAACAATTTTGAATGGAATTGTTTTCTTAATTTTCATTTCCATTAGTTCATTATTGGCATATAAAAATGCAACTGATTTCTGGATATTAATTTTTATGCTGCTACTTTGTTGAATACATTTATCAGTTCTAGTAGTTTTCTAGTGGAATCTTTGGGATTCTTTATGTACAGTATCATGTCATCTGCAAATAAAGATAGCTTTACTTTTTTCTTTTTATTTGGATGCCTTGTATTTCTTCTTCTTGTCTTATTGTTGTGGCTAGGACTTCCAGCACTATGTTGAATAAGATAAATGAAAGTGGATATCTATGTCTTGTTCCTGATCTTAAGGGGAACACTTGTAGTTATTGCCCATTGAGTATGATGCTGGAAATGGATTTGTTATGTTTAGGTATGTTTCTTCTATTCCAACTTTGAAGAGAGTTTTTATCATAAATGAGTGTTGGATTTTATCAAATGCTGTTTCTGCATGTATCGATATGGTCATATGGTTTTTATCCTTTATTATGTTTATATGGTAAATCACATTTATGGATTTGCAAATGCTGAACCAACTTTACATTCCCAGAATAAATCCCATTTGATCATGGTGTATAATCTTTTTATTCATTGCTGTATTCAGTTTGTTAATATTTTTGAAGATGTTAGCATCTATATTCATTAGGGACATTGAACTATAATTTTATCTTTTGTAGTGTTTTTATCTGGTTTTGGAATTAGGATAATGCCAACCTAATAAAATGAGCTTGGAAGCCTTCCTTTATCTTGAATTTTATGAAATAGTTTGAGAAGGAGAGATGTCAATTCTTCTCAGAATGTTTGGTAAAATTCACCTGTGAAGCCTTCCGGTCCAGGGATTTGGTTTGTTGGTACTTTTTTTTATTATTTCTTCATTTTCACTAGGTATAATCTGTCTATTCAGATTCTCTGATTTTTCTTTATTTAGTTTTGGAAAACTGTATGTTTTTGCAATTTATCTATTTCATCCAGGTTGTCCAGTTTGTTGGCATATAGTTGTTCATAATATTTTCTTGATTTTTTTTGTAATTTTTGGTGTCAATTGTTATTTCTCTTCTTTGAATTCTGTTTTTATTTATTTGGGTCCTCTCTCTTTTTTTATTGATAAGTGTGTTTAAAAGTTTGTCAATCTTCTTTATATTTTCAAAGAACCAGCTCTTGGATTCATTAATCTTTCATATTTTTTAAGATCTGTATCTTTATTTCTGCTCTGATCTTTATTATTTCCCTCCTTTAGTTACTTTGGGCTTTGCTTGTTATTTTTTTTCAAGTTCCTTTACATGTAAAGTTAGAACGTTTATTTGAGAATTTTCTTGTTTTTTCAGGTAGGCCTGTAATGCTATGAATTTCCCTCTTAGGATTGCTTCCCCAGTGTCCCACTGATTTTGGATTGTTTTGTCCTCATTTTCATTTGTTTCAAGGTGTTTTTGATATATTCCTAAATCTCATTGTTGACCCATTCATTGTCTAATAACATTCTATTTAGCTTCTATGTCTTTGTGTGCTTTTAATTGGTCTTCTTGTGATTGATTACTAGTTTCACAGCATTATGGTCGAAGATGTTTGATAATGATTTTAAATTTCTTGAATTTATTAAGACTTGTTCTGTGTCCTAACATGGGGTCTATCCCAGAAAACATTCCATGTCCACTTGAAAATTATGTATATTCTGCTGATTTAGGGTGAAATTCTCTGAAGATATCAATTAAATTAATTTGATCTAGTGTGTCATTTAAGGCCACTGTCTCCTTATTGATTTTTTGCCAGGAAGACCTATCCATTAAAGTCAATGTGGTGTTAAAATCCCCACCAATGGCTGCATTACTGTCAGTCTCTGGCTTTATGTCCATCTTTATCAAGATTTGCTTTACATTCTTAGGTGCTCCTAGTTGGGGTACATCAGTATTTACCAGGATTATGTCCTCTTGTTGGATTATTCTCTTTATCCTTATGTAGCATCCTTCTTTGCTTCTTACTATAGCCTTGGTTTTAAAGTCTATTTTGTCAGACATAAGTATTGCTTCCCCATCATTTTTTTCCTTTCCATTTGCATAAATTATCTTTTTCCATCCCTTTAATTTTTGTGAATATGTGTCTTCTGATCAGAGATGGATCTTTTGTAGGGAACATATATATATGGGTCTTATTTTATTTTCCATTCAGCTACCCTATGTCTTTTGGTTAGAGCATTTAAACCATTTACATGTAAAGTGATTACTGATAGATACATATTTAGTTGCATTTTATTGTTAGGCTATTTACTTCTTCTTCTTCTTCTTCTTTTTCTTCTCCTTTTTCTTCTTCTTCTTCTCTTTTTTTCTTCTCCTTCATCAAACAAACATTTAACATTTGTTGCAGTACTGGTTTGGTGTTAACAAACTCCTTTAGCTTTTTCTTCTCTGGGAAGCTCCTTATTTCTCCTTCAATTTTAAATGATAGCCTTGCTGGGTAAGTAGCCTTAGTTGTAGGCCTTTGCTTTTCATCACCTTGAATATTTCATGCCACTGTTCCTGGCCTGAAATGTTTCTATTGAGAGTTCAGATGACAGTCTCATTAGTGCTCCCTTATATGTAAATAACTGCTTTTCTCTTGTTGCTTTTAGGAGTCTGTCCTTGTCTTTAAGCCTTGCCATTTTAATTATGATGTGTCTTGTTGTAGGCCTCTTTGATCCCAACTTGTTTAAGATTCTCTGAGCTTCCTGGAATTGTACATCTTTTACCTTCATCAGATTGGGAGATTTTCAGTCATTATTTCTTCATATAGGCTCTCAAACCCTTGCCAATTTATAAAATCTCTACCTGGCAGACAGAAACCCTGCTGCTTTTCACAGCCATTTGTTAGTTGGGTTCCTTTTCCAGTTCCGGTGCTATAGCCTCAGCTTGGGGTTCAGATCCCACACTTCTCAGGGGAAACTCGCTGTACAGGGAAATATCCTTTCAGCAGTTTAGTTACCAGTCATTGGAGCACAGCCATTGGAGCTCTTGTGCCTTCTCTGCACTCCCTACCAATCTTGTTCTGGTGAAATAGTGTCGTCTGTCTGTCTGTCTGTCTGTCTGTAGTTATATGGCTTTTCTCCAGCTAAGGTTCAGTTGGTTATTCAAGATGATTTTTCTATAATTTAGTTAAACTTCCAGTTTGGTCCTGGGAGGAAGTTAGTGTAGCTTCCATTTACTCCTCTGCCATCTTGGGTCTCTAGCCACACACAAAAAAATCTTATTCTCTTCTTCCATTCCATTTGTTTGTATTTCACTTTTTTTAAATCAAAGGACATATACAAATATGCATGTTACTGAATTTTTTTAACAATGAGAAAGTGTAACAATTAGCTATTTATTAAGAAAGAACTAATATGTAGTGAAAACTAATGAAATAGAGAAAAAATCACATCAATGTAAATAAAACTCAAAAATGCATTAAGATACAATTTAAATTCAGAATGGTAGTTTTATATAAAATTTTAAAACATATAAAACAAAAATACTATTTGGGAATGCAAACATGCCTTAAAAATCTAAATACACACAAGAATGGTAAACTTAAAATTTGGATAGTGATTACCTTCAGGAAGTAAAGGAGAAAAGAGAAAAAACATTGAAAAAATAATATAAGGAGGCTTTAAACTATATTTGTAGTTTTATTTCTTAAGATAAGAAGGTGGGCACTTGAAATCCATTTAGTATTCTATTTTTTGTGTGCATAAAATATTTCATTATAATACAATAAGGTACAAAATTCATTGAAATCATTACAGGGAGAAATCTCTAAGACTACAGTAATAGTTTTCCTTGCATAATAACTTTATTCAAGCTAAAATAATTCAAACTTTGGTGCTCTCAAAGGGTTAGGATATAGAGGTTTTTTTCCATCATTCCACTGAGTAAATTCTTCATACTTCTATCTGGTTTTGTATGTTTATTAAGATACCATAAACTGCTCAGTTTTCCTTGTCACTGAAAACCCATAACTAAATTGGTAAGTTCTTTTATACATTACAAAATATTTTTTACATAACCACAGTATTTTCCCAAAATTCTAGTTATAAACCTGGACTGATCAAAGAGCAAAACCCCAGTTACATGTGTTACTCATGCAGAATTTGTTTAAATATTAACTTTAGCCTAAGGAGAAAGATGCTTCCATTTTCTGGTTTTTGAACAAAAATGAAGCATCTTTGAAAATGAATTTAGGAGTGTATTTGCTGAGGAGTGAGGAGTGTAAGAGGAATTGTATAATTTAGAATAGTTTATCTAGACAACATTATAATGGCCCAATACCACAGAAATTAATGTGCAGATCTTTGCTTTATTTTTTATAAGAACACAGGCAGATCTGATTTATTTAAATCAATTTTCAAGGTACACTTTATCTACTTGAAATTAGAAATCAAACTGATGACAAACATTATCTATGATCTTACTGTATGTCAGTGTCTTGGGTAACTGATGTCTGCTTGAAAAAAAAACACATGACGGAACCAGAGTGGCTACTCGATATAATGAAGACTGAGAGCTTCTGCCTTTTTAGAGTGAAGCATATTTGCCATCAATTTAAATTCCAGGAGGTCACTTTAGGCAGAGCGAGATAAAAAAAAATTTTTTTAAAGTATAAGGAAAGGAATTATACTTTCAAAAGTTTGGGATACATTCACTTAAAATTTCAGCAAGTGAAATTTTTATGTTAAATACATGGAAATGAGGAAGAAAAAAAACATATGAGTTATATATTCCTCTGACTTGAACGAAAGATATTGATACATGTTTTTTTAATTTCTAAAATGTGTTATATTTTGGCATATAAGAATACATTTTCTATATGTCAAATATGAAAAACATTACCTCACATGATCTACCATCCAATATCAGAAATAGAACATTACTCATATCATTGTAAATATTAGTAACTTTCTCATGAATTTCATCCATTGCCTTCTCCCACCCCTACAATCAATGTAATTTTGGTTTGTTCCTTTCTCATGTATTTAAAATAGTATCATAATTTTTTGTAGATTTGTGTTTCTCTATACATCTGATTTACTCAGTTTTTGCTCGTTCTGAATTGATTGTAAGTTGTTTTATTTATTTCCTTACACATATTTTCTTTTAAAAAATATTTTAAAGTTGTTTTTTTAAACTATTTTTTATTGTTGTTCAAGTACAGTTTTCTGGCTTTTCCCCCAACCTCTTCCCAACACCCTAGCCCTCCCCACCTCCCTCCCCTGTCTCCACCCTGCCTTGTTATTGTCCATGTGTCCTTTATAGTAGTTCCTGCAAACCCATTACTCTTTTCCCCTATAATCCCTTCCCCTCTCCCCTCTAGACGCTGTCGGCCTATACTGAATTTCAATGTCTTTGGCTATACTTTGCTTGCTTGTTTGTTTTGTTACTTAGGTTCCTATTAATGGTGAAATCATATGGTATTTATCTTTCACTGCCTGGCTTATTTCACTTAGCATAATGCTTTCCAGTTCCATCCATGTTGTTGCATAGGGTAGGAGCTCCTTCTTTCTTTCTGCTGCATAGAATTCCATTGTGTATATGTAGCATAGTTTTTTGATCCATTCATTTACTGATGGGCATCTAGGTTGCCTCCAGCACTTGGCTTTTATAAATCGTCCTGCTATGAACATTGGGGTACATAGGTTCTTTTGGATTAGTGTTTCAGGATTCTTAGGACATAATCCTAGCAGCAGAATTGCCTGGTCAAAAGGCAATTCCATTTTTTGTTTTCTGAGGAAATTCCATACTGTTTCCCTTAGTGGTTGCACCAGTGTGCAATCCCACCAACAGTGAACTAGGGTCCCCTTTTCTCCACAACCTCTCCAACACTTGTTGTTTGTTTCTTTGTTTATGATGGCCATTCTGACTGGTGTGAAGTGGTATCTCATTGTGGTTTTAATTTGCATCTCTCTGATGGCTAGTGATACTGAGCATCTTTTTATATGTCTCTGGACCCTCTGTATGTCCTCCTTAGAGAAATAAGTGTCTGTTCAAGGCCTCTGCATGTTTTTTAATTGGGTTGCTTGTCTTACACATATTTTCAAAACACTTTCTTGAAAGTTGTATACTCTATTTTCTATCCTTTGGTACTTTTGATAATTGTATATTTTAAATTAAATTTTAGTATCTACATTTAATTTTAACATCTCCTCCTTTATATCTTAATACTATAACACTCTCTAAAAGTACATATATTGTTTTTTAGTATTTTAGATCTGTCCCTTTTTGTATTTCCACAGAGCAGATTTTTAAATATTATTATATAGACTGTTATTTCTTATGTTTAACTTAACAGCTTGCCTATTTCTTTCCTGAACATTCTTTTTTACATTTCTTGATTCCTGAAGTGTATTACTTAACATTTTGTTAAATGAGAATATATTAATAGTACACTCTCTGGTTTTTTAAATTATTATCAATAAAAGCCTTGGCTTCCAGTCAATATAGTGGAGTAGGTAATACAATACCTTTATCCTCCCTCAACCACATCAAAATTACCACTAAACTACAGAACGACCATCATTTAGAACCACCTGACGTCTAGGTGGACAAGGTGCTATAACTAAGGATATACAGAAGAACTGCGGGGAGACTGGCAGGAAGGAGCTGATCCTACACCCATGTGTCAAATAAAAATTAGGAGGATAGCTTAGGTACAGAGGATACCATAAGGGGCCAGGTGTCCCAGTCCCATACTCTCCAGACTAGGGTTCTAGTGCTAGGAAGAGGAGTCCCCATAACTTTAGACTGTGAAAAGCAGTCAAGATTGGCTGAGTGAGATGGAGCACCTCTGGAGTCCTAGATGTTCCTCTTAAAGAGCACACACAGAGACTTACAGGGACTTGCTTGCTCCAAGCTCCAGTGCTGGGACAGCAGCTCAAATGGTGCATCAGGAACAGATGGATAGCCACTAAATTGTCTGGCATTGGGGTGAGGACTGAAGGACCAGGTTTCGCCCAGACAGAAGTATAGGCAAACACCATTGTTCTTTACAGAGCCTTCCTCCCAAGAGCTGGCAGATGGGTATCATCAACCTGGCTAATGTTATTTGCCCCACCTTAGTGATTCCCTAAGACCACATCTCTCCCAACTTTCAGGATCACCCAAGCCAATTCATGTATCTTTTCCATAAAAATAATCTGTGTTGGTTCATGCTGTGAGCTTAAATTTTCAAAGATTCACAAACTCCAAACAAGTAGCATCAGGATTCAGCATATCTGGTACCTCTTGCTAAGCAGCCCTAGGCCCATAAATAATGGCAGCTTTCCTTGATTCACAGATTAACCTTTCTAGGACACCTCCAAGCCCAGCACAACTAGTAGGCATCTACAGATCACTTTATAGCTCATGCAGAGTGGCCCAAGGCAGGGCATGGGTGACAGCTGATCTTGTCTTGTACCTCCAGGGAAACCCCAAAGAGAGTATCTGAATGCCAGCCTCAGACCAGGCTGGATCACCACCCAATCACCTCCATGAGCGACAGACTCGAGATGCAGATTCATCAGGCACCACAGACCTGCTGAAGGGAGTCCTGCTCTATGGGGTCATCCTCAGCACAACAGTTTCCTTGCTGTGGTCACAACCAGTTCTCATAGTCTGCTGGAGGCAAATCCTTCCCATATACATGTTAACAGCAATCTAGGCTAAAGTACAATAGGAGAATGGGAGCAGCTCACATGGGAAGTACACTTGGAGCACCCAGATCAGGTGATGGGAAAGTTGTGTCTTTGAGACTTATAGAATGCCTACTACATAAGATGACCCTACCAAGATTGAGAAGCATAGCATCTCTACCTAATACATAGAAACAGACTCAGGGAGAATGCCAAAATGAGGAGAAAAAGAAATGTATCCCAAATTAAAGAACACAGCAAGACTCCAGAAAAAGAACTAAACAAAAGAGGATGCTGAATGATCTCAGTGAGACCTTCAACAAAAAGAAGCAAGCATAAAAATTGAGATAAAAGTATAAAATAGGACCAGTGGGAAATAAAAAATACAATAATTAAAATGAAGAATATACTACAGGGAATCAACAGTAGAGTAGGTGAAGCAGAGGATCAAATTATCAATTTCAAGGATAAAGAAGCACAAAACACCCAATCAGAACAACAATAAGAAAAACAGAATCTGAAGAAGTTAGGATAATTTATGGAGCCTCTGGGACAACTTCAAGCATACCAACATTCTTATCATGGGGTGCAGGAAGGAGAAGAGAGAGAGCAAGAAATTGAAAACCTATTTACAAAAATAAGGACAGAAAACTTCCCTGACCTCGTGAAGAAAATAGACATACACATCCAGAAAGTGCAGAGAGTACCAAACAAGATGAAATCAATGAGGCCTACACCAAGACACATTATAATTAAAACGCCAAAGGTTAAAGACAAAGGGAAAATCTTAAAAGCAGTGATAGAAAAGGAGTTTGTCACCTATAAGGGAGCTCCCATAAGACTGCAAGCTGGCTTTCCAAAAGAAACTTTGTAGACCAGGAAGGACTGACAAGAAATATTCAAAGAGGTGGAAATCAAGGATCTACAACCAAGGTTACTCTACATAGTGAAGCTATCATTTAGAATTGAAGGTCCAGTAAAGAGATTCCCAAACAAGGAAAAGCTAAAGGAGTTCATCACCACCAAACAATATGGCAAGAAATGATGTCTTCTTTGAGAAGAAAAAGAAAAAAAGATAAAAATATGAATAATAAAATGGCAATAACTGCATATCTACCAATAATTAATTTAAATAAAAACAGATTAAATACTCCTAACAGAAGACATCAGGTGGCTGACTGGTTAACAAAAAAAGACCCTTACACATGCTCTCTATGAGAGACTCACTTCAGATCAAAATACACACGGACTAAAAGTAAAGGGATGGAAAAATATTTCATGAAAATGAAAGCAAAAAAAATAATGTAGTAATAATTATTCCAGACAAAATAGATTTCAAAACAAAGGCTTGAAAGAAACAAAGAAACAAAGAAGGGCTGAGAAATTCCAGTATGAGGAAATTACCCAAAGAAACCCAAAAGACTAATTCAAAAAGACATATACATCAATGTGTTCATTGCAGCATTATTACAACAGCTAAAATATGGAAGTAACCTAAATGGTCATCAAGAAATGAATGGATAAAGAAATAATGTATATCTACAATGAAAAAAGAATGAAAACTTGCTATCTGTAACAACCATGGATGGAATTACAAGGTATTTTGCCTAGTGAAATCAGTCAGACAGAGAAAGACAGATGCCATATGATTTCATTTATATGTGGAATCAAAAACAAAATGAATCAACAAGCAGACTAGAAACAGACTCATAGATGCAGAGAATATTTTGACAGTTGCAAAAGGGAAAGGGCTGGAAGATGGGTGAAAAATTTATAGGGATTAAGAAAAACAAATTGCTAGTTACAGAATAGTTATGAGGCTATAAAGTACAGCATAGGGAATATAGGCAATAATATTGTAATGATTATGTATGGTATATGATGGGTACTAGATTTATTGGGATACTCATTTTATATATTACATAAATCTCTAATAACCATGTATACACCTGAAAATAATAATATATTGTATGTCAGCTGTGAGTGAAAACTAAAAAAAAATTTCTAAAACCCCTCATTTAACTCTTCTTAAAAAATTATTTTAATGGGAACACAATTGGTAAATTTACATAACTTTTTCCTGAAGTACTTTGAAGATATCATTCCAAGGTTTTCTGGCTTATTTTTTGTTTATAAGATATCTGCTGTCAAACCGCCATTCTTTTATAGGTGATTTGGTTGTTTTTCTGTCTGCTTACTTACAGGCATTTCTCTGTGTTTGGTGATGTTCAGTTTCACAGAGATGGAATTTTTGGTATTTATCATGTTTAAGATATATTGCGCTTTCTATGTCTTTAGACCTTCTTTTAAATCCTCACTTAGGGATATGTTTATTAGTTTTAGAGAGAGATAGAAGAAGAGAGAGAGAGACAATTAACAGGAGAAACATGGTTGGTTGCTGCCCATATGTGTCCTGACCAGATATCAAATCCTCAACCTTGTGGTGTATGGTACAATGCTCCAACCAACTAAGCCACCCTGCCAAGGCTTTATCTTTTTACTTTAATATGCATTCTCTCCCCATCAGTATTTTCTACTTCCCATACCTGATATATTTGATAAAGTAGTCTTTATATTTTACTTACACATCTCCATTTCCCTTGATTAGAATGGAAATTTTATGAAGGAGGCATGTTTTGTTCATTTCATTCACCCATATTAAAATTGTCTAAGTGATGCCTGGACTTTATATAAGATTTAGAAGTAATGCATATGATGATAGGTGAGTACATAGGGATTGAAACAATTATTGAGGGAAAAAGTCTGACCTAGATATAACATAAAGAAATGATTTTCAGTTCTATAAAGAACAGAGTAGGTCACATTGGACAATTCTACTTGAGAATAGCTTGAAAAGTTAGGCAAAATATTTTTTAACATGAGAGAGCCAATAATATGGGAAAGAATTACCAAAAACAAAGAGATATACATTAATATATATGAATAATGGATGTATAGTAATATTGTACATTAATGTATGTTATACGAAAATATGTACATATATTTATCCTATGAACAGAAGAAAAATAATCCCAAATTAAAACTTAGAGGGAAAAATGAAATTTAATAATAAAGAAAATGAATTAAATTGGAAATTCTAAAAGAATAGTTGATATTTAAACAAAGCAATCAATTTGGAGGAAAATTAATATACATGGTAACAATAGCATGTAAGTTAGGAAAAGAGGAGGTGATATTAAATTAATCTAAGACTGTAAAATGTCTGGACTGAGGTCAAAATTACAAATTAACATTAGATTCAATGAATTAAAGAGACATACAAAGAAGAATGCATAGCTTCTAATATAATTAATGACAATGCAACAAATTAAAAATACTTAAGAATAAGGCAAGAAAGGAAAGAAAGGAATCATAGGCAAGTAAGTCAAATAGCCCTTGAAAATACAGTAATTTTGAATTAAAAGTATGTTATCCATTTATTATATATTAGTGAGTTATGTGCTATTATTTTAGAAAAAGTTTGAAGGTTATGGACAATAATAATATCAAAATAAATGCCATAACAAATGATATAAAAGATACTACAATAAAAAAATTAAAGTATGGGAAAAAGTACACCATACAAACCTAACTAAAAATAATCTGGCATATTATTCAGCAACTAAAGGGAAAAACAATTGTAAGATATAGTGATATGAAGTAGAAACTAATAGGTAAATATGAGAATTTTATAAATTAACAAAAGCATAAGAGAAACAGTATAAATATAGTGAAGGGTTTTAATATTGCTTTTAACAGCTGATAGAGCAAGAAGACAAAAATGAGCACAAATATGGAAATCCTGAAGATCACAATTAGCAGATATAATATAATGACAGTACCTAGGGCACTCCAACCAATTACTGCAGAGAACACATTTTTTTTATTGCATTTCCACATCAAGCACTTACAAACATCAACTATATTGTGAATCCAAAGCAATTTCAACAAATTTCAGAACTGAGTCATACTAAGCATATTTTCTGAATATGATTTATTAAGTCAGGCACCAATAATGGAATCAAAGAGATCTCCATATCTTTAAAAGTGTATTTCTAAATAATTTACTGGTTGATGATGAAATAGTAACAGAAATAAAGACCTATTTTGAACCAAGAGCAATGAAAATATCAAATGATGATAAGAATGTGTGGAATGCAGCTAAAGCAGTGCTTAAAGGAAATCTATTGTTTTAAATGTTTATGCTACAAGCAATAGAAAAGAAAAATAAATGAACTAAACACTAATCTTAAGAAAAGTTTAAATGACCAAACAAATAACACCAAGGAAAACTGATGGAAGGAAATAACAAAAATAAAGATAGAATTAATCAACTATAAAGTATCCAATTGAGAGTCTATTTTTTGTGCAAACTAGTAAAATTAACAAATCCTTAAAGGAACTTAAGAAAATAATTAAGCTTTAGATATTTAATAAAAAGAATTTAAAAAAGAGACTATCACTAACAATCCTGCAGACATCGACAAGATAATGATGGTATGACAAATTTAAACATTTAGGTGGAATAGAAAAATCCTCAGAAGGAAAAAGTAAAATCAGCAAACTGGGAAACAAAAACATGGATTACATGAAAAAATATGATACCTTGTCATAGAAAATGAAGTTCCATAACTTAATGGCTTCACCCAATCTGAAAAACACTTGAGAAAGAAAAATTATTCTAATCAGACAATATCCAGATAAGAAAAAAATAATATCACCAATTTTCACATAGTTTAAGATGTCAAATATAACACTGATATCTAATTCTGATGAGGACAGCATGAAAATAGAAAAATACAGACAGATCTCATTTATGATTCTAGATTTTTTAAAGTTCTAAAAAGAATATTAACAAAAATATGACCAAGTTGGCTTTATTTTAGAAATACAAGGTTGGTTTAGTATTTGAATATCAATACAATTATTACATTAACTCAATGTGGTCATCTCATTGATGCAAAATAAAAAATATTTAATAAAAATCATATTCATTTGTGATTAAAAATTATTTGGCAACTAGCAACAAAACACAATATTTTAATCTGATAAAGAGAAGTCAATAAAATTAAAGCATTAACAATCATCACACATGTTGGTGACACATTGAAAATTTTGTCCCTAAAAAGGGGCAAAATATGGATACTCTTATCACCTCTTTATGCGACTTTGCACAGGAAGTCCTAGACAATGATAAACTTAAGCAAAACAAAATAAAATGGAATGATCAGAGAAAGAGAAATAAAACTGTCATAATATTTGAAAGGTGCTAAGAGAGTAGTAGATCTTAAAAGTTGCACAATAAAAAAATTGTTACTATGTGTGGTGAGGGGTGTTTTCTAAATATATTGTGGTAATTATCTCATAGTATATGTGTATTCATATATCAAGTCATGATGCTGTACACCTAAAACTAACACAATGTTGTATTTCAATTATATCTGAATTAAAAAGTTAGTCAGACAGTGACTGGAAAAAAGTCTAGGCCTAGGCATATTATGAACACTTGAGTTTCAACAAAGTTGGCACTACAGAGCAACAAAAAAAAGGCAGTTTTTTAACAAATATCAGGTGCTAAGATTGATTATTAATCCATATGGAAAAAAAGTAAAATTTGCTATCTAATGTCATATATATAAAGTAATGTTTAGATGTATATTTTTAATCTAACTATGGTCAGCAAAACATTAAAGCCATTAGAAAACAATAACTTAAGGGCAGACTTTTTAAACAGGATGCAAGATACACTAATTACAAAAGAAAAATTTGTAAAATGAAGAATTGCTGTTCGTCAAGACACTATTAATAGACAGGTCTTGTATCAGATCTGTAAATTTGTAACACATGTAAAAAAGAACAAAATCATGTTCTGATTTTTATTTATTAATTTCTATAAATGAATGAGAAGACAAATAGAAGAAAATGAACAAGGGACCTTGGCAAGCAATTCCAAAAAGGATAACCAAATGGCCAGTAAACATAAGAAAAGGTGTTCCTACTATCTAATAATGAGAGAATGAAAGCCCAAACTAAAATGAGAGGTCACTACATGCTTACCAAACTGACAAAAATGTAAAGTACTGACTAGAAATTGGAGCAGAAGAAAAATAATGGGAAGGCACATGGGAAAGTAAGTTGCACAGTTTGCAGAACTGTATGGCAGTGTCTTTTATCATTCACCATATGCATAACACATGGCCCAGTAACCCAGTCCTCGGGTACAGTACATACCAAAAGGAATTGCATGTGTTGGGCATTTCAGTGAATGCCTCTTCTCTTGCATAAAACATTTATAAGTGTGTCCACAGTAGCATTTTTAAGGGCATGAAAGGAAAACAACTGAATTATCTATTAATAGTAGCATGGGTTCATATATATTTGGTATATACATTTAATGGAATAATATAGCTATGGAAGAGTAAATAAAGCTGATATCATAATGTTGAGTGAAGAAGGACAAGAAAGAATACATATATTTTGCTCAAATTATATTAAATACAAAATAATTTAAACTGTGTTTATGGATTTCTGCTTAAGTTGTTAAATCATCAAGAAAAGCATAGAGTGTTTACCTTTTGGGGGAGGTAGGTAAGTTTTGGGGCAGGACAGTAGGCAGTGTACTATTTCCAATCCTGAGTGTTGGTTACATAGTACTTCCTTTGTGATAAATAGACATACACATTTTTTTCTGTACCCTTACCTCTATGGATATTATATTTTGCAAAGAAGAACAAGTTAGCATTTAAAAAATTCATTGGTGGTTTATAAGAGTAGATTTGGAGGCAGGGAATCCAGTTAGCAAACTACTGCAATTTTTACATCCAAAGAGCAAGCACTTTGATAAGAATAATTTTAGTAGACAAATGAAAGATAGGACAGGCAAAAATAGTCATTCAGAAGGAGAATTAATATAAAGTAAAATAAAATTATGTAATATAAATACTACAAGTTTAACACTAATTTGAAAAGATATATGAGGTCAGTCTAGTAAAAGTTCAGCCGTTGTTCATATAACGATAATGGTTTGCATGATATTGATGTAACCTGGCAGCCAAGAAGAGTGCATTGGAATCTGCATGTATGAACAATGATGACTTCACTGTACTGTCAGTGAGAGCAGTGCATGCCATTGAGTGAGCATGTGTTCTGTGTGTCTGTGGCATTCAAAATGAGTGAGTAGAATAATGAATGTGCATCAAATTTTGCAATAAGCTTGAACATTCCTCTGTGAAAACTATTCAGATGATTCAGAAGCCACAGCTATGGGCAACTGGTGATTGGCAGCTTCATCACAACAATGCTCCCACACATGTATCATGTCTCATGCAGAATTTTTAGGTGAAACATCAAATCACTGAGGTGACTCAGTCCTACTATGGCCCAGATTTGTCATTCTGAAACTTCTGGCTTTTCTCAAACTGTTGATGAGACTCAGGGAAATATTACCAGGTAGTTGATGGTAATTGAGATAACTGTGTGAGGTCTCCAATTGCCCACTTGTAAGGACTAAGGCTTCATTTTCCTATATACAATGTTTCTTGTATCTTCTTCAGTAAAAATCTCTATTTCTCATATTACATGGCTGGATATTCTCTGGACATACTTTGTATGCATTCCTATGTTCAATTTTTATCATCAGTGTTTAGCGAGGTATTGAAAACTGGAACAAAGGGAAGTAAACATTGAAATTAATAAAATAGGAAGCATGAGGCTGTTTGCTTCACTAGGAAGCTGCAGCTTCACATTCCAAAGGAACACAGCATTTCTCCACCAAAGGGGATTAACATTTCTCCCTCCCCCCACTCCAGTACCAAATTATTGGGGGACATAAAGGGAGGTGATAGACCATAGAGGTTTGTCAGTATAACTAGGGGAAGTGGACACATCTGAGGCCCATGTAAGCTTAGAGAGTTGATTGGTTCCTTCAAGAAAGTACCTGGTGTATCCCAAACCCAAGCTCCTAGTTATAACCCAGAGGAACAAAGAAGCGCTCTCTCTCTCTCTCTCTCTCTCTCTCTCTCTCTCTCTCTCTCTCTCTCTCTCTCATGCTTGTGACCTGCACTTGCATGATGTACTCACCTGTGGTCAGAGGACTGTGACCATGTGATCCTAGCAGCCACTTGGCCCATGGCCATGTCACTCCACATGCAGGCTCCAGAAGGCAGCCTGAAATGGACTGTAGCTAGGAACATATGCTAAGCTACCTGGATGCTGGACTGGACTGTGCTTTAATATGGAGCATAAGCTCTGAGCAATGGTCTCTATCCTGGCCCTGCTAAAATTAAGATTGGACACTTTTCATGGTGATACAGACAGAGATGGGGCATCAGGAAGTCAGGAGGGGGCCCTCCTTAATTGTACATCATCAGTAAACCATACCACAGAGCCACATCCTCCCATGCAGGTCTCAGAAAATTCTTTTCATCTGGACACTGCCAGAGCCCCACTACCACTGGTAACACAATGTAACATTCTTTACAATAGCCAGGATAATGTTTATTGACAGACAATTAGATAAAAAAGATGTGGTACATACAATGGAATGTTATTGGTCATAAAAATGAAATCTTTCCATTTGCAACAACCAGACCAAAAATAAAAATAAAAAAGCAAACTCATAGATACAGAGAACAAATTGATGGTTGCCAGATGGGTGTGGGGTTGCATGATGGGTAAAAGTGGTCAAGGGATTCAATGCAAATTGGCAGTTACAAAACAATCACAAGGATGTAAAGTACAGCATAGGGAGTATAGTCAATAACATTGCAATAACTAAGCATGGAGCCAGGTGCGTACTAAAATTATTTGGGGATCACATTGTAAGTTATATAAATGTCTAAACACAGTGCTATATACCTGAAACTAATATAATATTGAATGTCAACTATAACAGAAAAAAAATAAACTAAATACTATAAGTTTAGGAAGAAAAGAAATCTGAAATTAAATGTTTTTTTTTCCTACTACATAAGATTAGTCTTAGCTCCTTCACCTATATAAGCACTGTGGAAAATAATATATGTGGCACAGACAGATTCACATATATAAACAGAGATAAACCTATAAACGGCCATCAACTATGGCCAAACACAAATTTTACAGAATTTAGGAATTCAGTAAATGCCCCTTCTCTTACTTCAATCTATTTTTCCCAATAAATAATTTTATTGTTATGAAATTTAAAAATAACATTGTGACTCATTATGTGTATATTAAAAAGATGTGTAAAAACTGAAAATTACATGAAAAGGGGGTCATTTTGATTTTTGGAACATTTTGAGTTTTGGAAATTTGTTCTGAAATATATCCTCTGTTTTAGTTCAAGTTAATGTTTTCACAGAAATCTCTAATAATGACATTAAAGGAAAGATTCAAATTCCATTATTTAAAAAGGGGTGAAATTAAAACAAGGATTTACGTTATTATAATTAAAGAACTTTTAAAGAACTTTATTCTAAGATGTTTTTGTATGGGTGTCATTAAGAAACCTTGTCTTTGGCCAGAAACCTGTACTCCCTGTTGGCGGTACCCTCCGCAAGGAGAAGTGGCCCTTGCTATATCAAGAGCCAAAAAGACAGAAATAACTTGAACCAGGTCAAACCCTTTCTCAACTCTATCCTCTGGGACTACAGGGTAGAAATTTTTCAAAGAGGAACTGAGAATTTATGACGTCTCTTTTCTGTCATTTAGAACAAGGTCTCCTGCTTGATTGCTTGGGACTCCAAACAGCCAATAGAAATCATTAGAATGGAATTCCACTCAAGAATTATGTGCCTCAGCCTGGCTCTTTCTTAATGTTTAAGAAAAGGAACAAGAGAAGAACTTTAAAATAAATCCACCTTTCAGTCTAAACACCCTCTGTAGGAAAGCAGAGAGAATTTGGGGACGAAAACCCTATAGCCAGGAGTAGAGCTCGAGCCTGCCGTCACTGTGCCGTCTTCCTGAGAATAGGAGACGGGGGTCAGCTGGACGCGCAGCTACACAAATAGCAAATGTAAGAAAACATGCGTCCATTTTGTATTTCCACACACACACACATGACAATATGAACAATAAAAACCTTAAGTAATTATTGAGACATAATTTTTTTAAGTGTAGGCTTTCAGTGATTTACCAGCAAGAGAACATTTCTTAGGCATTTTCTCTAACATGTTCTTAAAAACACCATCCCTCTAATTAGGGAGTGTAATAGGCATAATTTATGGGTTGTGTCACCATACAAAATAATGAATAAATATATTATTATAACTGTGCAGTCCAATAAGGCAGCCACTAAATATGTGTGATTATTTAACTTAAATTAAGTTTTACTAGAAGCAAAAATTCAATTTCTTAGTAAAATTTCCTATGTTTCAAGCATTCAATATCTACATGAGGCTAGTAGTTATTGAATTTGAGAGTGGAGAATATTTCCACTATTACAGAATGTTCTGTTGCTTGCTGACAATGGAGTCAGACAATTTCTTTGTCTAATTTGGACTCTAAAATTCTTTCTTCAACAGCAAGATTTGGGTATTATCTTAAAATCAGTTAGATGTTATATTATTTAGGTTGTAGTGTGACTATTTTAAACAAGGAAAAAGTAACAGAGGCACAGGCAAGATATGAAAATATAACTCTTCAAAACAGTCTAACTGGGAGCAATAACTCTGTGCTATAAGGTGATCCCTACCCCTTCCAGCTTGTTGTCTGCATCTTCCTCATGCAGGTTTGCTGTCATATTCTGAGATGACTGTTCTGACCCCCATCATCATGTCTGTCCATATATTCCAACAAATTAGCACTAAAGATGGAGATAGAGGAGTGTGCTCCTTTTCCCTAAAATAGTGTCCATTGTGCCTTGGCTTGTGTGGCTCAGTAAATTGCTATAATCCTGCAAACCAAAAGGTGACCAGTTCAATCCCTGGTCGGGATACTTGCCTGGGCTGTCGTTTTAGTCCGCAGTCAGGGTTCATATGGAAGACGATGTTTCTCTCTCACATAATGTTTTCTCTTCCTCTCTTTATTCCTCCCTCCCTCTATACATAAATAAAATAAAGTAAAACAAAATAAAAGTGTACATTGCTTCCTTTTACATCTCAGACAAAAAGTAGGCCCATAGCCACATCTACTTATGAGGATGTCCTGGAAAGTAATCAATAACTTTATGTCTATGAGCCTAGCTGAAATCTTTATCCCTGCAGAATATAGGGAGAATGGATGTTGTTAATGCATCTAATAATTTCTCCTATACATGCCTACATTTAATATTCTCTTACACATATAACTGAGTGTTTCTGCTTCTCTCCATTTATAGATTTTCGGGTAAAGATTATATGAAATTTTCATTGCAATCTTCCAGTACATTAAACAAGACATGTATATTATCATCTGAATTCTGTAATAGAATTTATATTCAGCTTTAAGTTCTGTACCTGCATAAGTGAGTTACCCCAAAAACATAAAAATTTACTCCCAGTCTGCCAAATACTTGATAGAAATGATATGTTGATACAAAAACATCCTATGGCTCACCTGCTCATTAGTTTTTGGTAAGTAGTGAAATCTACTGAATGCCACTTCTTCCCTATGACTAAAAGCTGAGTATATAAAATGGAAATCTATTTCTACTTAAATCATAAAACAAGATCCTATTATTATAGTTAATTTTTGCACAGACCAGCACATAGTAATCATTAATTAAGAATTGTTTTACATAGTATCTAATGAAAGATTCATGTAATAAAAGAAGGCATAATGTATGAAACCACACTCTTCCTTGCATTAAATAACACATTTAAGTTGAATTAAATAGAATTTATATGGGTATAATTTATTGGAATAACCATTTCGTGTGAATTCTTAATGATTGAGAAATCCCTACTAATTCATCAGTCTTTATTCCTTTGAGGTAAGTGACATGAGAAGAAGAATCAGATTATTTCATTTTTGAAAGAGAAATAAATGGATTTTTTTGATAAATAGTACGGTTATGCAACTCTCTAGCCTGAGAACTTAAGCCTTCATTTGATGACCCTGAGTTCATGATCTACAAAGTGACTGGCACCATAGCAAACTTGTGGTAGAAAGGTCAGGTTCAATGTTGCTGTCAGTTCAAATAATAATCACTTAATTAATAGTGATAGATGAATACTCAGTCTTCACCTAAAAATGTTCATTCCACTTGGTCTGTCATCATTTGCATGGTGTGGTTCTAAGACTCCATAATATAACAGTAGGACTTTTTCAAAGAAAGTAGAAGTTTAAAAAGAATTTCAAGAGATGCCTCAAAGCCATCCATAGGTAAATATGTCATAGCCCCACTGACATTTTATGTCTGAAATATTTCTTCATCAAATAGTTCCTCATATCTCCCATTTCTTCACATCTTCACCCTTTACCTTCAAATTATCTCTTGTTCTGTCAGTCGCTCTCCTCACTTAAAAGTGTCTGTGTGCCATAAGCACAGGACCACAAAGCCCAGTTTCTGTCTCCTAGTAGACTCAGAAATGATAAGAGGGACCCCAAAATAAAACAGAATTTCTTTATAAAAATTGTGTATTTATTCTTACAGTTTAAACTTCAGTCACCTTCAAAGTAGTCTTCACTTGCTGCAATATACCTGTCAAGGTATATTTTTCTCAGAATAGGTTTTCAAGAGAAAAATTTACCTATTTTTCTCACTGCTCAAAACAGTTTATGAAGTCATTGATTTTGATGCCTTTTAGTTCTTCTGCCATTTGTCTGTTTGTTTTTTTCACCTCTTCCACATTAGCAAAATGTTACCCTCAGAGAACTTTTTTCATTCAGGGAAACAAAAAAGAAATCACTGGGGTGAACTTGGGTAAATAGGGAAGGTAGGGCCTGGGGATCATGCTGTTTTGGGTCAAAAACTGCTGAACACTCAGCACAGCATGGGCAGGTGCATTTGTAAATCGCCCATCATAAAGTGAGAAACCTTTGAAAGGGTCTTCAAAATAGAATCACGGGAACCAAACACAGCCTCTCACAACAACACCAGCTAGTACACTGATACAGATGGGTTCCTAGAACACTCACCCTGTACTACAAGGGGCCAGCCATTTTGTGGGGTCCTTCCTATAACCCAAATGACTGATCTCTGAACTAAGCATAGAATTACATATTTGAAATATACTGAAAATCCAGGGAATAGGAGACCAGAAGTTTAGAAATGTAGATTGACTTCCTTCCAAATGTAAGCTGCACATAACTCTAATATAATGTTATCTTAGAAAAGTGAAAACTGCCTGTTACTCATTATAACAAATCTCATTTAGTCCTCTTTACATTTTTCTTCTTAATTCAACTATTATGAAGCTATAACCCTTACCAATTATAGGAAAATATTTTCATTTTTCCACTTCTATTTTATGTAGTTACCCTAGCTATTGGCAAAAGAAAGTATACCAGAATAATATAACACAAATATAGGGTCCAGCAGAAGCAATGGCAGCTTAAGTGTGGTTGGTAGGGTAATAATATAGGTGTAATAATTTATAGTTTTTATTTGAACACTTGACCTAAAATGTCATATGGTGTGCTTGAATGTGATATTGTTATGTTACAGAATTATATGCTTATGATTTTGTAATAAAAAAGGGGCATTGTTTGTGCTGGACCCTGTAGATTTTCCCATGGTATTCCATAGTGCTTTGATTATTAATTAATAGAGTAAGAGTTCTGTAAAGATAATGTCCATTAGATAACTGTTCTTTCTTAATTTCTTTTCAGTTTGTTATAGAATACAGATATTAAAATATATCTTGCTCAGTAGTAAACAACTCTGCTCCATTAACTTTATTAGATTTTTACACAAAGAAATAATCTGAGAGAGGCATTTTTGATCTGTTTATTGTGTTGTGGACTGCCCGTCTATACACTGTATGGATCCGTCACACCCGGGACCTTGGGCCGAGTTTTGCAGAGGCTATCACATTGCACCATCACATTAGAACAAGTCAGTCACTTTTACTATATTTTTCTAACTATAATGATTGATTATATAAAAATATTTTGAAAATTTTCATTGTTTGTATACTATCTATGTTTAGATTCCCAGATAAATAATGTCAATTGAAGGTCATTGGCATCAATTCACAATAAGCGAAAATCTCCAGCTGGGGTGCAGTGAAGGAGAATACTTTATTCAGTGCAAATGGCTCAACTGTGACACAGCATGGCTGCAAAAGCAGCACTGTTGCTGGAGGCCCTTCTCTGGGTAGACAGCTCTGCCCTTGCTAGGCTGCTCTTCCCAGTGCTTTCCTCCTTTGCCCTGTGCTGGTCTGCTCTGCTCTACCTTGGTCTGCTCCATGCTGCAGTGCCATTCTGCTCTGGCCTGCACTGGTCTGTTTCACTCAGCTTCAGAGAGACATCAGGCAGGGAAATGTAATCTTGGGTGCAAAGGGAAAGTGCTGTCTCAGAGTCATAGGAAAACAGACTTATATAGGTAGAAGTCCTCAGCCTTGGTCCCTGATTGGTATGTCCTCATGCAAATGAGGACTCCAAATCCTCACAGTTTGATTGGTACAACATGCACTGTCCTGACTGGTCAGAATGAAGGTACTCTAATTGGTTGGAGATGAAGGTAATGGGGATATAGCAACACAGGTCTGATTGGAGGGGGAAAGCCTCAGTTCTATTGGCTGAAATAGGATTCCAAGAACTCCTTCATAAGGGTTGGCTCACATGGCAGAAATACAGCACAGGCAGACAGTTCAGTGGAGAGGCAGGTAGCTTAGTTCAGGCTTCTCCCTGAAGTGGAGATTGCACGACAGGGTCCTGTGTAGAAAAAACTGCTAAGCTCTGTTCAAAAATTTTGAAATCCATTAGCCAACATGATCCATTCTTAGTAGGTATTTTTTTCTCAGGGTCCACAATGACCACAAGTTTTATTGACTTTATATGCTCCCTAACACAATATAATCATTTATAGGTTTATTGCAATATGCTCCTGAATTGTTCCTCCGCTTCCAGTCTAACATTGGTCTGATTGATACTACAATCTTGAAACACTCTTTAATAACAAGAAACCAACATCACAGAATAAAAATCTAACCTTCATCATCTCCACATTTCTGACAAACTATAATTAAAATGCTTAGTTTGACAGTCAAATTCCTACACCATCACAAATCACACCCTGATGTCCATGGTATCAATCACAATGTGAAACCTGGGCCTCAGCCTAAACATCATCTCCAAGTAAAAGAAAATAAAGGGTAAGACAAACTTATAAAAAATAGTTACATCACTTTGAAATATGTTTAAGGCATTCTCCTTGACCCAGAACCATGAAAGAACAAAGTATATTTGAGAAACAGTAAATAATTCTGGTTTCAATATAGATAACATGGCCAAGAAATATTCAAACTGTAAAATAAAAGCTTCTTGTCACATTAAAGAACTTATATTTTATTCAATATACAATGTGAAATCATTGAAGAATTTTAAGCACAACAGTAACTGGATTAGATTTGTACTTGAAAAAGCTATCCTTGACAGCGTGTGGATGATTGATTGAATGAGGAAGAGAGACTAGGGAAATTATTTTGAAAGTCTAAATGAAAGATGATAGTGGCCTAAAATAAGAAAATGGCACTGGAAATAAATTCTTTAAGAACAGGGGCTATTTCACATACCTTTCTGGTACCCTCGACACCGTACAAAGAGCCTGTCACATATCAATCCTCAGCCTCAAAATGACTCTCTTGGAAAGAAGAAAATAATCAGTATCAAAATGTGACAAAAACATAAATTACAGCCATATCTTCTGATTTATTCACTTATTTATGTATTTGTTATTATTTATTTATTTAATATAGTGCTATTATATGTCTCTTAGGGAATTGTTATAATCGATTTATTAGCAGAGACTTCACAGACCACCTAAGTTTTGAGACTTCTGGCTGCGAGGAGGCATAGATAGACACACTGTGCCTCCTTGCACATCCAAAATTAAGGACAACAAAAATTTAGAAACAAAAAAACAACCAGAACCGACAGAAAATTGAACTGTACAGAAGTCCAACAACCATTCATCCAGACCAGTGAGAGGGGCAGAATCGGCTGCTGGCAGAGAGGGGTCATGGCAGGAAAAAGCAGTGGCTGGTGGACCCAGGTGCACAGGTGGCGGTTGGCAGACCCCATGCATGGGGTGGCAACAAGCAGACCCAGTGAGACGTGCAAGGCGGCCTGCAGACTGTGGTCACACACTTGTGTGCAGATAAACAAGGCGAAAATGGGCAGGGAGACAGACCATGCAACCCAGGGCCCCAGTGCCAGGAAATAAAGCCTAAAAGCACTGATTAAAAACCCTTGTGGGGGTTGAGGTGCCGGGAGAGACTCCCAGCCTCACAGGAGAGTTCACTGGAGAGACCCACAGGGTCCTAGAATGCACACAAGCCCACCCACCTGAGAACCAGCACCAGAAGGGCCCAATTTGCTTGTGGGAAGTGTCAGAAAGGGCTGAAAATCAAGAGAGAGCAGAGCAAGCACCATTGTTCCCTTTTCGACCCTGCCCCCACATACAGTGTCACAACTCAGCAACGTGGGCTGCCCCACCCTGGTGAACACCTAAGGCTCCACCCCTCATGTTGTAAAAGGGCAAGATCAGACCAAAAAAATATGGCTCAAATGGAAGAACAATTCAAAGCCCCAGAGCCAATACTTTTAAGTGACCAAGAGAATCAGCCAACCTATCAGATACACAGTTCAAAGCACTGGTGATCAGGATGCTCACAGAACTAGTTGATTTTGGTCTCAAATTAGATGAAAAAATGAAGGCTACACTAAGTGAAATGGAGGAAAATGCACAGGGAACCAATAGCGATGGAAAGAAAACTGGGACTCAAATCAATGGAGTGGACCAGAAGAAAGAAAGAAACAACCAAACAGAAAAGAATGAAGAAACAAGAATTCAAAAAAATGAGGTTTAGGAACCTCCAGGACATTTTTAAACGTTCCAACATCCAAATTATAGCGGTACCAAAAGGGGGACAAGAAGAGCAACAAGTGGAAAACTTATTTGAACAAATAATAAAGGAGAACTTCCCCAATCTAGCAAAGGAAATAGACTTCCAGAAAGTCCAGGAAGCTCAGAGAATCCCAAAGAAGGTGTACCCAAGGAAGAACAAACTGAGGCACATCATAATTGCATTATCCAAGATTAAAATGAAGGAGAGAATCCTAGAAGCAGCAAGAAATTAGGGGACAGTCACCTACAAAGGAGTTCCAATCAGTCAGCTAATTTCTCAAAACAGACCTTACAGGCAAGAAGGGGCTGAAAAGAAGTATTCCAAATCATGAAAGAGAAGGACCTACATCCAAGATTGCTCTAACCAGCAAAGCTTTCATTTAGAATGCAAGGGCAGATAAAGTGCTTCTCAGATAAGGTCAAGTTAAAGGAGTTCATCATCACCAAGCCCTTATTATATGAAATGTTAGAGGGACTTATCTAAGAAAAAGAAGATAAAAAACATGAACAGTAAAAAGACAGCAAACTCACAGTTACTAACATCCACACCTAAAACAAAAGCAAACTAAGCACACAACTAGAATAGGAACAGAACCACAGAAATGGAGATCACATGAAGGGTTAGCAACAGGGGAGTGGGAAGAGGAGAGAGGGGGAAAAGGTACAGAAAATAAGTAGCATAGATGGTAAGTAGAAAATAGACAGGGGGAGGGCAAGAATGGTATGGGAAAAATGTAGAAGCTAAAGAACTTAAGACACATGGACATGAACTAAAGTGGGGGAATGTGGGTAGGAGGGGGTATGCAGGGTTGAAGGGAATGAAGGGGGGGAATGGAACAACTGTAATAGCATAATCAATAAAATATATTAAAAAACAAATACAAAAAAGAAAAGAAAATAGGCTATATGATACTATAAAAACAAGTTAAAGTTTTACTTTTCTAAGACTCTCTGTTCACACTTAAACCAAAAATAACAAGGTAAAACATTCCATTCCAAACTTTTTCTTATCTAATAATTCCAAACATATACAACTTCCCTAGCTAATATTCCATATTTTTGTAAATAATTCTTTATTTAACTTGCTTTGACTTCTCAACCATATTGTCAAATTCTTGAGGGTAAGGATTTGTCTTATTTTTCAGCACTCCAGGAATTGTATAAGACACAACATGGTCAATGTTTTAGAATAATGTTGGTTGATTAGTTCCTCAAATGTTGGCATATTTAATTCACTAATGTTTTCTTACATTAAAATATAATTACAGTTAGGGAGCACTGATTATCATATCCTTGTGATATGCAGGTGACTTAGAGTAATTGGCAAAGTTGAAATTTTCAGGTTTTACTGAATATCTGAGATGCTGTCTTCCACTACTATTGTGTGGCACAAAGAAAGGAGCACTGGCTGTGACTGGCATAAAATAACTTTCTAAGATGAGGCAGTCAGCTCTGAATAAACCTTCTTGGTAAAATCCTAGCAGTTATCAGTGTCATCAAGATTCAAGTCATAAAGTCATCATGTGAAAAAATTACATTGATCCTATGTCAGTGATATAACTAATTGGAATTGATTTTGTTCTTCTTGCAATTGTAATTTCATTTTTATTAATATTTATCAGAGTTTTTTAACTTTTAGTTTGAAAGTAATTGTTAAACATATTCACAACTTTAATAATTACCCCCAACACACACACCAAAAAACTATATGAATTTACTATATCTTACATTGACTCACTAATGCTTATGCATGCATAGGCCATTACCCAGATCTCAGAATCCTTGATTAAGGCGAAGTTCAGCATAATGGTAAGGAAAAAGCCACAGTCTCACCAATTTGATAATGCTGAAGGTCTGTCTGCCTTCTCAGTCTTACTTAAAATTTCATCACGAGAAAAGAGGAGGCTATAACAAAGTACACTGAATAAACACTGACGGCGTGTTGGTTGTAAGTCAGGCAACTAAACTCTGAAGATTCTGGGCGATGACAATCTGCAAGGATCAGTATTGCCACCTCTCAAAATCAAAAGTCCAGTTTAGACTTGTATTTGGGATCGTGTTCAACATATGTAATATCTCCCTAGATATTTTTACTTATTCAACTAAATAATTCAATTGGTTCTTAAAGCTTTATATGTCCAATTCTGAGTGAACTAATTTTGTCCCTCAAATTTAGCATTCCATTAACCTCTCTGTGCCAGCCAGAAAAAAAGCAAATATCACTCATCTTTCTAGGTCATTCCTTCTCAAATTAAAGCAATAATAATAAGTTTAATTGAGTTTTATCTCCTAAATATCTTGAATGTTTTTCACTGACTTTCTCCAGTCCATGTTGCCATGTGCTCTTGCCTAGAGTAAGGCAAGTGCTAAGTGTGGCTCCTTCACGCCACTCCTCTCCGCCTCAGGGCACTAGCCCCACAGCAGCAAAGGGAATCCTTTTGAAATGGAAATCAGATCATGCGTACCCTGCTTAAATCTTTCAATTACCTGTCATAACACTTAAAATAAACAGCACAGTTTTTTAACTTGGTCAGTAAAGCCCTGTATGATACAACTCCATTTTTTTGGTACTTTGCCTGAAATCTGTACTCTGTACAAGATGGCTTATTTTAGTTTTTTTAATGTACTTTGCTTCAGAGATTTTTGCATTTACTGGAATCTTCTCTTTTTCTACAAAATTTCTCTTCCCTAGTTTGCCTGGTTAGTACTCTCAAGCAGTACTGACTGATGGAGTAGCTACCAGCCATACACGGCTATTGAGGTCTTGATACATGGTCAGTCAGAATTGAGATGTGTTATGAGATGTGCTAAAATATTCAGTGGATTTCAAACACTCAGTATAGAAAATGTAAAAAAAAAATTAAATGTTTTTCCCATTTATTTTTTATTTTTTTTACATTTTAACTGTTGTTCAAATACAGATTTCTATCTTTTATATCACTAAGTTTTACACTGATTACATGTAGAAATGATAATACTTTGGATCTATGGGTTGAACAAAATATATTATTAAAATAAATTTCAGTTATTTCTTTTTCTTTCTTTAATTAACATAGTTACTAGAACTTTATATTTTAACATGTGGCTTGAATTATATTTCTGGTGGATAGTAGTTCTTTAGAACTTAGTTCACCTGTCAATCTCGCTAAAAGTGTTTTGTTAATTCCCAGATTAGAATAATTTCTTCCATTATAGTCTATCAATGTACTCTTCACTTCTTAGTTGTAAAACTGTTCAAATTGTAGTTTGGTATCTATTTGTGAAGTTTTTATTTTTGTAAATATCTGTCCTCATTGCTAAAATGCAGCTTCAAGGGAACTGGGGTCCAGTATGTCTCACTCACTCATTTCACTGAGTGTGGGAGAAGTTCTTATATATAGTGGACAACAAATAAATAGTTGGTGAATTAATAAGTTAATAAATAGGAAAAACAATTACTTAAAACATTACAATAAGTTGGAGGATAGTGACATGACTACAGTGATGTCACTGTTTATATATATAGGAACTAACATATATAAACAAAATGGCAGAGGGGTTTCAGAAGAGGACTCTCTTAATTTTAGACCTGAGTAAATACTACTGTTTTTCCACTTACATTTCAAGATCAGAGGGACAAAGATGAGGGGATAGGACATGGGCAAATTCCATGGCCCTTTTAGGCAGAGGCAGGCAACTCTACATGACACTGAGCCAATACACCTTGGGCCCCTTGGAAAGTTCAGTAGGACTATGAATCACTTTCATCTTAGTTTTCTTTCTTTGTGGATGAAGTGAATTGAAGTTTGGTCTCAACACTTACCAACTCCCCTCCCTCCCTCCTCATCCCTCCCATTTGAGTGCAGAGCGTTTGTTATTGCTCCCTGATGTTGGGTTTGGTTATCTTTTTTATCAGCGACAAGTAGGTAAAGTTGGCACTGTGCCAATTCTGAGCCTCGAGCTAAAAATGCTTCATATTAATTCATTCACTGCCTTACAAATCTGTACTCTCCATGAGAAAAACATGCCTTGTATAGCCCACTAATCTCAGGAGGGAGAAGAGTGATGTAGGGACCCAAAAATAAACAGAAAAAACAGAGCCACCCTGACAAGGACAAACTAAATTAGCCAAATCCTAGCCTCTACTCAGTTTGTAAGCAATAAAAATTGTTGTTCAAAGCTACTGAGTTTTGACATGATTATGCAGCACAGCTAACAGATCCATGGCCAAGCTTCAGTTAAGAAATAACATATAAAATATCTACAGAAATATCTGAGACTTACTGGAAAATTAATAATCATGATGACAAAAATACTATTAACAATTACCATTGTACAGTGACTAAATGTCAAATGCTATGCTAAGTCCTTACAATACTTAATTTTCACAGCAATACAAAAAGATAGGTATTATAATTGTCATTTAGGTAAATAAAAAAATTGACAGTTTGAAAGTTTATGAGGCAAAGCCAGAAATGATTTCTGATTCTTTCATATTTGCAATCACAAAAACATATATACTCTTATCTTGAATTTCAATGAAATGTTTGAGTTTATTTGAAAGAAAATATTGCAGAGAAGATAAGCAAAGTCTCACCATTGTTTTTCAGTGTATCTTTCTGTAGTTATTATACTTGTAATTTCTAACATGGAGCAAATGGAGAGCCGGCTTCTATGTATCATCTTACCAGGCAACAATATGATGACTCCAATAGCACAAAATACCTATCTCTCATTACCTCAATCTGTGTACATAATACATTGTAAAGTTGCCATAGAGCATTCTTTATTCCACTCTTAAATTTCATGACATTTAAAAATGGCCATTTTCTGGGAAAATATCACCATTGAGTGCCTATTAAACTATGTGCTACAAAAAAAAATTTTTTTTAAATATTTTATTTATTTATCTTTAGAGGGGAAGGGAAGGAGAGAGGGAGAGAAATATCAATGTATGGTTGCCTCTCGTGTGTCCTCTGCTGGGAACTGGCCTGCAACCCAGGCATGTACCCTGACTGGGAATCGAACCGCGACCGTTTGGTTCGCAGGCCTGCGCTCAATCCACTGAGCTACGCCAGCCAGGGCTCAAAAATTTTTAATTAAAAAGTTTTTAGACACTGGGGCTCTTTCAAAATCCTTTCTGCTCTTTTTCAAAAAGATTATTTTTCTGACAAATGTTTGTAAAATTTTTGATATAATATTCTATTCCTAAACTAAGTCTTTATTAACATATTGTAATTAAAAACTAAAATACATTCTTCAAAATTAATAAAAATTAACTACTGAACAACTTAGTCCAATATTTTTGATTGACATGCTACTAAATTGTGAAAACAGAATGCCTCTAAGTGGCAGAGTTCATGGCACTGGGGTTGAAATGAAGACATTTCTTAAAATGCTGTCAAGAAAAAAATAAGATTTAAAAAATGTTCAATGTAGTATACATCATGATAAACTTTATAAATATTTCTTTAAATTTCAATTTGGCCAGTTGATTACTCTGTATATTGATTTTTGGCAATTTGGCCATGTGGTGAATTAGCTTTTTATAATTTACTTGAGTAAATTAACTTCCACAATTGTTTTTCTCCCATTATTGGAAATCTAGTTTTTGTTTTTCTTCTTTCATTTTACTTCTGGCTTTGGTATACAATAATAAATATGTACTGCCACATTTCCTTCAAAGTGGCTTTTTAAATTTGTATACCCAGATAAGTATAGAAGGTATCAACTTCACAACCTCACACACACTAGGTGTTAAAAATTTCATGTTTTGTTACTATCACTTGTCTTTCCCTATTTATTAGAGAGATTGAAAATATTTGCATTTTTTATTATCCACTTGGGTTTCCTCTTCTGTGAATTTCGTCTTAATATACTTTGCCTTATATAATTTTTAATACTATGCCCTTCACTAAAAATCTATTTTATCTGTTGGAAACTGTATATTCTGGTCCTTATTTTTTGGCTGTTATGTGCATTACAAATGAAATTTGAAAGTACATAGCTTTTATTTTTAATGTGCAGTTTGCCTTTTTTCTTTTTGTAGTTTAAGTTAATTTTTTATGATGTCATTGATCTTTTACATGTTAATTTAAGAATAAACTTTGCTGTAAGTAAACATTGAAGTTTACTTTTAAAGGTTAGTTTAAAAATTATTTTATGTCTGCTTTTTTGGAACACAGGAAGGTTTTCTTTGTCATAAAATCATTTAAAAATATTCCATCAATATTTAAATTTTTTTTCCTTTTATATGTTCAGTATATGTGTAAGTCACGGTTCCAAAAAATATAGACAGAGATTTAATTTTAATATTTAAAGCATTCAAACATCACTTTTAAAATTTTCTGGATTTAAAAGATATTTTGATATTTTATAAAATGAGTTCTTATTTTCTTTATTAAGTTAGTGGATCTTGTTAAGCTGATATACGAATTTTAAAATAAGTTTACCAACTTCTATTGAAAATCTTAAGAAGAATTCTAATTGAAATTGTAGTAAATGTATAGGCTGATTTGAGAAGTGATATTTTTACCATATTTAGTATCCATGAATATAGGCTATTTCTATTTTTTCCTCTAATGTATTTTAGTTTCTCTTTTATAATTTTAATGTATGTTTTGTTCATTTCTGATTCAGCTTATACATATTTTATAGATTTGTTGCCATTTTAAAGGGATTTGTATATATTTTTTACATTTTAGAATTAATTATTGCTGTTTTTTAAGAGAGCTTTAGGTTTTCATATATTGATCTCATATATTGCCATCTGTGGTAATCTTTTAAATGGACCTGAATTTATTGGAAATATTTCTAATGTTTCACAATTTATTTTGCTTGGTGAAGGTTTTAAATAATGTCACAAAATCAATTTTATTTTCTCTCTTCATTTTGTGAAGTATTTTTATTAGAAATGGGAGGTAAACTTCATAAAATACTTTATTAGTATCTATTGTTATCTCTAAATTTAACCTTCCATAAATATACAGTTATTTTGCTATGGTTGTGCAAGGAGGCAAGCCATGTTACCTGTGCGTCCCTCTTGACCGGAAATGGTAAACAGTATAAATATGGGATATTATCCATGCATTAAAAAAAGTAGTTAATAGATTTTTTGAGAGCTGAATTTGTACCAGAAAGTGTTCTAGTTGTTGTTATTAGACCACTGAGCAAGATATAAAAGAATTCTGCCTTCACAAATCATATAGTGTTCTAGAGTATATTAATAATAATGTTTTGGTGAAATTTATCAGTATAAAGAGGTTCTCTGTAAAGTGTAGCACAAACATACAGCAACCTTAGAATGGATCAACGCCTAAATTAATATTATGAAACTCAAATTCCTTCTGGATTTCTTCCATTCCTTCTTTTCTTTGTGAGTATCTATTGTATTCTAAATATTCTCTTGCAAACTGACTTATGTTTCCCAGACTTCATAAAAGAAAACGTGTCATGTAAACGGTTCCCAGTTTATTATGTGATAGTTCAGGCACCCACATTCTTTCTAAATTCCAAAGTTCCCAGAGAAGAGATCCTATGACTATTTGAATGGATGATCACCACTGGAACAGTTCTCTTTGTGTTCCACACAACACACAAAATGGCATATATTAGTATTACCACAGCTAATGCTGCAAATATACACATCCAACATCCAATATTTTGGGTTGGGAAGAAGTTACACTTACAAAAGGAGAACAAACAGCAACTCTTTGTGTTGTGTTTGTGATAAGAAAAATATAGAGTCTTTAGAAGTAAATATGCAAAGAAAGGGAGAAGAGCTCCCATTTGGTTTAGAGAAAAGTTATGACCTTCCCACTGAAGAAATATTTCTACTAAGTCTTCAAGAATAAGTAGCATATCTTATTCTTGCTATGTTGTGATGTTCTAGCTTGGAGTCAGCCTGGAGTCTCACCATGGAAATCTTTCATTTCATTCAAGTAAAATTTCATTCAAGTAAACTATAAAACATTTCTTGTGATAGAAACACTCCAGAATTAATAGTTTTTGATGAAATGCTCATCAAACTTCAATGTGTATATGATCATCTGGGAAAGTCTTGCTAAAATGCAGATTATATTTTCAAAAGTCTAAGGGATTCTGCATTTCTTTAAGCTATTAGATGATCCTGATAATGCTGATGCACAGACTACATTTTGAGTTATAATTTCTAGTGTAGTTTGAAGAAAGATTTATATTTAGATATTAATAGGCTACTTAATGTATGAATGAATCAAATGATAACAGAATGAAGTATAATCAGATCTTTTTTTAAGCCAAAAGCCAAATATTTTAAGGATTGCACAAGATAATTGCTGTCAATGCTATCTCATATAAGATAGTTTCTTTTACTTATTTTTTGATATCTATAAATAAAGCATTTCTTATGCCATGTTATTTTTATATTTGATTTATGATCATCTGGTTCTTTGTAATTATCTTCTGTGTCTTCTAGTAATCTTATAAGAAAAAGTATGCACTATACTCTGGAGTTCACACAGAGGAGAAGTTGAACTGTGCAATAGTCACAAAAAAGGCCTCAGCAGATACTATAGGTAACTCCGAGCTGACCCACAGAGATGTCTTTAAGTAAAGCAAAGGGCTAAACTCTTTTTCTTCCCCATTGGTTCAGGCCATTATTCTGGGGAGGTTTTAGCATGATCCATCCATCACTGACACTCTTAGAAGTTGTGGGATGAGTGTCCCAGTCCTGAAAGAGGATCTGAGTTAGACCCCTAGCACTGACCACAGAACACCTCTTGCACATACTTAGCATCTGTCTTCTGTTCTCCTCATTCTGATGCCCCTCCTCCTCTGCCAGTACCTCTGTTGGTCTAGGTTAATTACTGGTAGATAATTCATACCCTCACCCCTGAGGGTTCTGAGGCCTGTAACAATGTCCTTCTGAAGCTGTAACTGCTGCACTTGTTGATTATTGTCTGAATCAACCAGGACAATACCAAGTGAAGCCCTAGTAGACTGCCTGCAACCAACAAACATTTCTTCCTGGACCTACTTTATAAGAGCAACCTTACTTTTTTCCAGATGGCCAGGGTTGTTTACCCTGGCAAAACAATGATGCCATTCCTTGCCTATTAATTTCTTGGTGATTGGGTGGTAATTATAGCTTAAAGTTTAATGAGGTTTTTTTTTTTCTCTGTCTCCTGGTAGAAAGATTCTCTCCCTAAAGACCTGTATGGAGACACATATTAGATCCTAGAATAGAGCATTTGACTCCACATGAGTCACTGTGAGCAATGCTAAGTGGGACTACTTCAACTTGTTTCCTGTACCCATCTATCCAAAATCTACAGGACACAAAATTAATTTGTGGTTTACAATCATTAATTTAGTGTGCATAATGTATCCTGGAAGATGTCACTACATCCTTTCAGGGTGTCATTTGTAAGCAAGGACCTTAGCTGTGCCATTTAAGAGTGTTGCATTACTCAGTCTCCCCAGAACCTTCCTGATGGTGTTATATGCGACAAAACAAGTATATCCAATAATCATATGCCCACAGTTGCTTGTCCTTTGCTGTAAAGGAGGTCCCTTGTTTGATATGATGTGTGATAGTATACCATATGATGAATCAAGCACTCTATTAGGCCTGGTCTCCCTTGCTGTTATGTTGAACATTTGGTGGCATAAATAGCATAAATAGTTTAACCAGGCTTTTTTCCTGTCTTGTTTTTATTGTTTGCAGCAGAATGCCCAACATAGAATGTTAATGCAAGTATTTGGATGTGCAAAAGAGGATAGTGATTAACTATAAGGGAGAGACATGACTTTTTAAAATAAATACTTAAACACAGCTGGTCCTCCAAACAGCTGGACTCTAGGTGTGTGTGAGGGAGCTGCTCTGCCCCTGGAACCAAAAAGATGTCAAGATTCTCCCCCCCCCTGTAATCAATGAACAGAATCAAGGTGTCGGTTGTGATCACAATGAACCCCATTCTAGAGCCCTCCCCAGCCTTTCACACGTGACCTGGCCAGGGAAAGACTAGAATTTCTGGAAGGTCAATGGTCCAAAACAGTGAAGGATTCTGCACAACTCTCCAGGTCCCTGCGTTTAGACCAGAGGACACCCCTAGATGACTTTCTTCAGCTCATCGTAAAGGACCAGAACAAAGCCACCGCCTATACCCCTGAGGACGTTGGACCAGGCACCCTTGAAGAAGGCTTTGCACCCCTCGTCCTTGAAGATCTTCCTCCAGCAGTGGACAGTCCCCCTATACATGATCTCGGCTCCTTTGCGCCCGGACTGCATCATCATCCGCCTCCGCACGGTGTCGAAGGGGTAGGAGACCAAGCCCGCCACGGCCGTCACCAACTGTGCAATGGTCCAATTCACCGCGAAGTGGGTGCTCTTGTGGTCAGGGAGCATGCCTTTGGCCGTGTCATACAAGCCAAAGTAGGCAGCCCGGTAAAGGATGATGCTCTGCACAGAGACGCTGAAGCCCTGGTACAGGCCGCGGATGCCGTCAGACTTTATGATCTTCACCAGACAGTGTCCCAGACCTTTGAATTCCCGCTCAGTGTCAGATTTCCCCACATCGGCAGCCAGACGGGTTCTGGCGAAATCCAGGGGGTAGACGAAGCAAAGGGATGTGGCTCCAGCCGCCCCACCAGAGGCCAGGTTGCCAGCAAAATATCTCCAGAACTGCGTGTGCTTGTCCACGCCCCCCAGGAAGAGCTGCTTGTACTTGTCCTTGAAGGCAAAGTTGAAGGCTTGCGTGGGGAAGTAGTAGATGACGTTGGCCAGGTTGCCCCTCCAGAAGGACAGCACACCCTGTTCCTTGGGGATACGCAAGATGCAGTCCACAATACCCTTGTACTGCTTGTCCACCGCGATCTGCTTACTGGTATGCTGCACCTGCAGTAGCAGCTTGACCCGCTCAATCGGGGCCACGGTCGTTTTGGAGATGGCAGCTGTGACGCCTCCAGCCAGGAAGTCCTTGGCGAAGGAAATGACCTGTTCCATCATAGTGGCGCCGCTGGTGGGACGGAAAGCTCAGGGCTGAGTGGAGGTGCCGGGAGCTGGAGGGTGGGCACTGCTAGTTCAGCGCTGAGCCCGCCAGGACCAGAGTTTAACCAGCTTTACTGAGTGGGATCCCATTATGGTAGGGCCGCCGTCTGCCACGGTGGCTATTCTGTTCCTGAGCCCATTGTGACAGAGTATGAGTGGCTAATGGCAGAGGCAGACTGAGGTCTACTAGCCAAGACATTCTATTTTCAAATCTTTCTTCTTCAAGATCCAGGGACAGCCAAGCAAGCTATTTGTCAAGACCCATAAAATATAAATAATAACAACAAGCCACTTTTATTTTCATATAAATTGGACAGCTACAGTCACCTCTATAATCCCTGTTGATTGGGGGAATTTTTCTCACTTTCCTTCAAGACCAACCTTAAGAACTGTAGTATAGTAGCAATCCACTCAAGCAGCTATGGCTAGACTTAGGTACATATTTGACCCAGTAATGAACCAAGTTCAGTATTTTTCCTCTTCTGCTATCTGGTTATCAGAGGACTATAAGACCATAGGAGTGGACCGGGGTGGACATGTCAGTATAACAGTATTGTTGGATTTCTTGTGTCCAATTTTCAAGAATGATATTTCCCAAACTCAATGCAAAAATATTAAAACATTCTAAATTCTATACCAACAAATATTATAATCTACAAATTGTACAGCATGAATGTCAAAAAATAATTTACATTTAATGATTTAAATGTATTATTCTCTTATAATGAATAAGATATATTATTGCATGTTAGCTTCAATTTATGGGGAAGATGCATTTATTGAAAAAGATTCCCCTTAGTTACTTTGAAAATCAAGATGATTTATAAATATATCTGATGTAAATGTAACAACAGATAGTTTTTAAAACACAACTTTCAGTAGTGTAAATTTTTCTAAAGTTCTTTTCACTAGTTTCATTTTAGGATAAATTGAAGCTTTTCAATAGGACCATCTGGTCATCTATCAGACACTGCCACACAATAGAGCAGTCTCAAAATGACAAAAAAAATGAAGCAATGTTTGAAAGCAAAGGCAAAAAGGTTTCAATTTTCCAGATTTCTGAATTGAGAGAAGACTGATTCAGTGACGGTACAGTGGGAACACCACATTCTAGACCAGAACCATAATAAACCTAAAATTCATATTTTCAGTAGAAGTACAAAGTGTACTATACAGTAATTTTACATGCCTGCAAATGATACAGCAGTGTCTAATGGTCTACCAGGAGACATTTTACATGAGTAAAACTGTTTTTTTTTTTAATGTATAGATGTCTATAACTAAACTAAAAAAATAATTGTCAATCGTTAGATTAACTTAAAAGGGTACATATCTGAGTGGGAAATGAGCAAAGGTGATTTTAATGGCTCATCTAAAATTTCTTTATGTCTACATCTGTGCATTAACAGTGAAAATAAAAGGTGCAGTGTAACTTGGCTGATCAAAAAGAAATACTACCTAAGACAGTAAAATCACGTGACCCAGATCTGCTCTCTGAAACCTAAGTGGATCAGTAATTGTTTCTGGCTACAGAATGAATACTCTTGTAATAAATGAACAAAATTATTTTAAAGTAAAATCTTTAAAAAATATATTCCAATACAAAAATCAAACATATGCAAATGTTTCAATAATATTACAGTGAAACTCCATTTGTCCATTAGCCAATGTCAACAATTATTGACTTGGGAGCCATCTGGTTTTATCTATACCCAACTCATTTAGCCACATCTTTAATTATTTTGAAGCAAATGCCAAATATAACACCTATTCATGGGTAAATATTTCACTATAACCTCTAAAACGTAAGGATTATTCTTTGAAATGGCAAGAAATAGACCATATGTATAAAGAGAAACTTGTAAAAAGGTATGAATTTTTCTGGCCCTCAAAATCCTCAACTGTTCACAACTACTTTTCAAAGCAGTTACATAAAGTTTATTTTCCTAATAAATTATTTTCTGAAAACAAAATGCACTTTCTCAAAGTTAATATGCACTTTAATATCAATCTCACCATTTGGGCTAATGGAAAATAAAACAGTGGTGGAAATGACCTTAGAAATCAAATTGATTTTCAAATACTCTTAGTAGTGCCTCTCTTTATAAATGAAAATATTCTGGGATCCACACTATATCAGATGAGAGTGGAACTGTGTTTTATGAGTTCAACAAGAATGGTTGGATATCCAAAAATCTCACTTTACTCCACACTTGTGGCAGGTGCCTAAATAATTCTGAAGAGCATATTATGGCTTCTTAATAGTTTGGTAACCACACATTTATTTCAACTACTTCATGATTCAGATAAGGAAGCTGAAGTTAAATGATTTCCCTGTTAGAAGCAGTTAATTAGTAACAGAGCTGATGTTGTAACTCAAGTCCAATTACAGTGTTGTTTGCATTACACATGGTACCATGGACTTTTCTAGAAAATCTATTAAACAATTTTATTTTTCCATATTACTTACATAACTATGCCTCATTTTGATTGATGGCTCATTGTTAAATAAAGTGTTATAAGTTGAAATATCATTTAAATGAACTTGTGGTCTTCACATTTCCAAAAGATCTTAAATAAATCTTTGTGATTTAAAGAATCTTACTGAATACTTCAAAGCCATCTACTCATTTCTCTATTTTATAAACCCTAATTTATTTTATATAAGCAAAGACCAATTATGTAAACTTACAAATGCATTTGTAGAAAAATCATAATTAATGCATGGGTGTAGAGAGTTTAGCTAAACTACTCTATGGTGTTGCTGCCTCATCAGACATTTTGTTGGGCCAAGCAGCCTGTAGTAACTTGAATCTGACAGTAGCACCTCATGCAATTACATAGCCATATAGCAACCTAAAGAGTCACAAGCAAATGTAAGTTACTGATATAACTTTCCCAACAGCCCTTGTGATCAACAACCTCCCCTTCCTCCCGAGGGCTACACCTTCTGCTTCCCTTAAATAAGACCATCATGAAGCACACCAAACCCCCCTCTTTCGGTTTAATGTGGCCAATCCACCTTAACCTTGAAATCCCAAAGCACATCACTCGTGCACACTAACAAAACATGGTGCCCCGGGTCCTGTCTCTGGCCTTGTCTATACTCTGCCTTAACTCCCCGTGTGGTTCCTTAAGGGGTCCCTGGTACTTCCTTGAAGATCTGTGAGTAGTAAGCTCTATTTGAATTTGCCTTGTGGTCTGTTGTTGAGTAGAGGCTCACATCTAACAATGTACACTGCACTTAACAACTGTTATTTTGGTAAATAAACAACAGTGGGGGAAAAAATCATGTGATACAGGTATTGTCAGTAGCAGCCAAAGCTACTGGAAAAGTAAAACAATAATTTAGAATAATGAGGATCATCTCATTGTGGTTTCTCTTTTCTCTGAACTATTTATTATTTCCTGTGGCTGAATGCCATGTACTTATGGCAATGCAGTAATCTCTATAAACCATATTTAATGGAAAACCAATAAAATATGACAACACTCAATATATTTCCTAAAACTATAAGCTCAAGAAACAATATATAGTATCGATGTACTAATATTTTTCTTTATATTTAGGCAAATTATAATTTCAAATGAATTAGGAAGATGTTCCTCAAAATAAGGAGCACAATAGTTAGAGGTAAACTGAAAACCTGAGTAGGTGATTTGCTTTAAAGTAAAATATGAAAGTTATCATAATTATATTAATAATAAAGATAACATATGTATTCAGTACTTTCTATAGGAAGACACTGTACTCAGTAATTTATATGCATTTGTCTTATTTTATTATTATAAATATCCTAGGAAGTATATATTAATGAAATTCAATGGCTCAGAGCCATTAAATATACTTTAATCTTTAAGAGCATGATATTTAGAGCTGAGAGAGACTTGAGTTAAAATTCTAGCTTTGCTGCATATTAAATGTAAGACAAAAGACAAGATATTATATCTCTTTAGAATTTCTACTCCAATAATTTGAATAATCTTATTTATCTTGCAAAATTATTTTGAGAACTAGAGATTAGGTCTGAAAGAACCTATCTAATAGAGTGCACTAAACAAGTGAGAACTAATACTACACTGCATACTACTTATGTAACTATTGCTTACTACTGTAACTGTGGTCATACCAGTTCTGTTCCCATTGCTATTATCAAGAATACTATAATTTTTAATATGTTGATTTTATTTCTTCCCGTGCAACTAAAATGGCAAAAAGTGCAGTCGTCATAGTATAAGAGTTCACCATAAGCTACTTATTCAGAGATGACATTTGAAAAGTGATTTTATTTCCAAGTGAGTTTAATCTCTTAAGGAATTAGTAGAGTATGTAAAATATTCTACACTGCAGAAATTAACAACCTTTACCCATCTCTGAAAATACTTCAAACACTGAAACAGATTACTATCTATTTACTTTTCTAAAACTGACATTCTCTGTAAACTAACTGATAATCAGTGGCTAATTCCAAAGATAATCCCTCTCTATAAATGGCCCATTTTTAATAATCTTGGTGGAAAATGTAAAATTATTTCCCCCATCAACCTTTTAAATACAATTACATGAGTTTATTAACAAAAATTACATTTGTTGAACTGCAGGGGATTTTTATGACATATGACTTCTCATTTAAAACATACATATCTCATTCGCCATACATCCCTACCAACCCAAATCCATTCTAGGCAATTCATCTCATGTGCCATAGTGTATACAAAATAATAGTTTATCATTACCAGGCAATAATTTTAATCACTTTTTAAATTGTTAAGTGTAATAATACAATTTAAAAATTTTTTATTGTATTTTTTGCATTACCATTTAACCCCCTTACACCTCCCTCCCCCAAGCCCCCATAATCACCACACTGTCGTCCTTGTCCAAGAGTCTTTTTTCCTTTTTCCTCAATCCTTCCTTCCTACCCTAACCCACCATCCTTATCTGTCATCCTGCTTTCTATCTATGAGTCTGTCTCTATTTTGCTTGTTAGTTTAATTTGTTCATTAGAGTCTACATACAAGTGAAATCATATGGAAATCAGTTACTGACTGACTTATTTCACTTAGCATGATGTTCTCCAGGCCCATCCATGATGTCAAGACAATTAGCATTTCCTCTTTCTTTCTGCTGTATAGTAAGTATTCCATTGAGTGTACCAGTTTTTTGATCCACTCATTTGCTGATGGGCACTTAGGCTGCTTGCAGCACTTGGCTATTGTAAATAACACTGTTATGAACATTGTGGTATGTAGGTTCTTTTGAATTGGTGTTTCAGGATTGTTAGGATATAGT
>PVKM010003716.1:0-55939 GCA_004027735.1 Carollia perspicillata | reverse complement strand
GCTCCACAGGCTATTGAAAATATGGCATATCTGTCTTTCAAGATTATGAGGTCAGCTTCTCCTCTTAACTTCCTTCTATAAAGTGGAAGTGGTAAGTCAAATTTCAGTGAAATGTTATGGCCTACCATCAACAGGGCCACGGGAAATTCTAGGAAGAGTTGTGACCCACTCTTCAGCAGTGGAGCTTAAAGGGGCCCGGGGCAATTCAGAGATGTGGAGGATCTGTGTTTCAAGATAATTAAAGAACTAATTAAACTTCTTACAGTTTCCCCATCCCTTAACCTCTCACCGTCTTTTGACTTTTCTTGCCCTATGTCCATGCTCCGGATCTGATGAATCCGGTTCCCAGCTACCAACACAAGAAGAGAAGAGAGGAATCTTAATACTGAAGTGCCAGAGACCTGAAGTGTTTGCCCGCGAGGGATATTATCATTTTCAGGAGTATAGCTAGAGAGGACACTTTTTCTGCCCATCAAACTCACTTTTGAGTGATAGAATTTCAGTAACTTTGACACCAGGTAAAAAAGGCACTTATCTGAGGGCTTTCTCCACCCTGTGCAAATACAAGTCATATTGATTACTATGTCTGACAGTAAGATAGGTACTAATAAAAGCCTTATAAAGCTGCATTTCAAAAACTGATTTTTCATATCATAGATAGCAAAGAAACCAATCTAATATATGTGTAAAAATGATAAATAGTTGAAAACATAATATAATAAACACTTTAAAGATAAATTTTCCTTTCTGAAATTTTAACTTCTGGCTTCATGATTTTGTCAGTCATTGAACTTCACAATCAGAAGTTAAGTTATAACTTTTAGAGATAGTTTAGGGCTGATATGATAGTAAGCAATCTTGTTTTCACATTGCTACAATTTATCAAGTCAATAATATGGTCTTGGCTAGTGGGATTTACCCCTGTGTAATTAACGCCCCCAGGGCTATTAGTTTTTATTATTGGCCAAAATAATTGCTATAGGAAGATGAACTATGTAGGACCTGTTGTGCCATTGAACTTTTAAATGACTGAATATACCAGTCCACCTCTCCCTACTTCTCAGTTACTGTCCTAAAGAGGCACTTTAAGATTGCATCTTTCCCAAAGTGAGATATATAATAGCCTGCCCGGCAGGCATAAGAAAAATATTTCAAATAAATAACCCTATTAAGAGGAAAGACTAGTCAGCTGACATATTGTATGTGGAATTCTGCCTGCAGCGGCAGTAGCTAAATGCGTTTTTTGGCATTCTTAGCATTGCCTAATAAATGAACTAGGTTCTTCAAAGCATCATTCTTTACCAAATTGGTGGTATTAGGTCATGTTTTAGACTCTGACCACTTTTCACTCAATAGAGTTTTATACTGTTTAGTGACAGTGTAGAATGAGTAACCCATAACTACTTATTGCCTATACATTCTCCCAGATGAATGTAACAGAGAAGGAATACCACCAGATAGAACTATTATGTATATGTGAACCTAAATTAATTTTACAGTATAATAAAGAATAAAAAATATTTACTTGAGAAAAAGGATCTGCAACCTGGGAGACACAGATCCAAGTAGCAACCTAAAATTGTGTTCTATGCAGACAATGAAGAAGCCACTTTTATAAAGTAATTTTCTAGCTGGGTTCACAGTTAGATCCACTTTATGTAAATGAGGTTTCCAAATCATGCAGTTTTGATTAGACAGGACAGGCCTTAGTCCATTTACAGAAAGACAAAACCAGAGTTCCCCTTATAACAGTTGATTTAGATGGCATGGCATGAACAAGGCAGGTATAGTGCAGGAAGTGGAGAGATGAGTATGAGGTTCTTCTGGGCATGCAGAATACATGAGAAAATCCTGTCAGCAAGTGTCTGCTAGGCTCTTATTATTTGCAACACGTGAGCTCTCTTCGTCCATCTCAGCAGATGAATTCCTTCTCAGAGTTCACAGCAAATGATTCTTTCTTCTTAGGGTTCACATGTATAATATTCAGGGCAGGTCAACTGTGCATAAATTGCCAAAACAGAGTCATTATTGTCATTTGACAGCTATCTAGTCAACTGGTAGTGAAGATAAAATTGATTCCTGTCCTGCATCCCCACTTACCCCAGTCCCCATTGATCAGGTATTCTATTTGTCTGGGGCCAAAGGATATGAATTACATACCTCAAAAAACTTGGAAGTAGCAGGCAGTTTCAAGAAACAAGTCAGACTGAAGACATCCTATGGAGACAGATAGATACTTGATTTGTTCCTGATACTGAAAACTGAGTTTCCAATGAAAAGGAGAACCAATCCATTATCACAAATATTCGGTTATTTCTATAATCTCCTGGCTCCAAACATCATTTATTTTTTCATTGCTTGAAAAACCTACCTCCTTGCTTAGACCTGGGTAATGGGCCCACTTATGGTAGGTGTTATACCCTAAGGGCCCCACTGTGTCCTCTGGTCAGCCTTCCCCATGCAGTGTGGAATTTGTGGAGCTGAGAGGATATGCTCATTCAAAGTAGGAGCCCCGCCTTCACACCGTGCTCCAGGGTTTTTTTTCTGGAATTCCTGTGCAAATAGTTCTGAGTAAATTTCCAGGACATATGCAGTCCCCTGAGTAGCTATTTTTCCCTGGAATATTGTTAGTGATGGAGAAAATAAAAGAATGCAAAAATAAAAACATTTACAGAAAAGAGAAGACACAGTTTCACAGATGCTGGGAATTCATTTTAGTTATTAAGAATTAGAAATAATACAAATAAAGCATAATTAATAATAAATAATGTTTTAAGGGTTAACTAAAACCAAATAGTTCTACACAAACCCAATAAGAAAAATCAATATCATCATCATTAACAGCAATTTAACTATAAATAACCAAAAATCTGACTAGAATCCTTATCTCTTCTATGAGAATAGACATGATATAAATGACACTATTTTACAATTATGAAGAGAATGAGGAGAGAATATTGTAAATACATAAAAAATCTTTGGATGCAAGTAAATGGTGGCCTAGACAGGTCCATGATCTAATCACTGGAATCTGTGAATACGTTGCTTTACATGACGAAGGGGACTTTGAAGATGTGATTGGTGTTTGGACACGGGGATTATTCAGGTGGGCCCAGTTTAATCACACGAGTTCCTCAAAGTGGAGAATATTTCTAGGTGATGGCCAGGGAGAAACGTTAAAATGGAAAACAAGTCAGAGAAATGTGTTGCTGGTGGCACAGGAGATGGAGAAAGGGGCTGCAAGCAGAGGAATATAGTGAGTCTTTCGAGTCTGGAAAATACAAGGAGACATTCTTCCTCAGAGTCTCCAGAAAGGGCCATAGTTCTGGACATACTTTGGTTTTAGCTTGCTGAGACTTGTCAGACTTATAACCTACAGAAATGGAGATAATAAGCCTGTGTTGTTTTAAACCCCTAAATCTGTGGTAATTTGTGATGACAGCAATGGAAAATCAATAACTCTATCAAGAAGTTACCACTTGTTGGCAAAATCAATGTCTAAATATTTTCGTCTTAGAAACTACTATAAAATCACTTAAATATTTTACACAATCAAAGAAATATGGATATAAATGATGAATAATTATAATAGCTGCCATTTTTAAATGCATTTATTATGTGCCAGGAGTATGATGAATGTTTTTGGTACATTATCTAATGTGATCTCAAAACAAGCCTCAGAGGTAGTTATTTTTAACCTTACTTTATTCATAAAAGAATTAAATCACAGAGACTATACATTTATATGTACAAAGAAAATACTTATCACAACCAATAATTAGAGCACATATAATGCCAATCTGTATTTGTCTGCCTTAAACATACTTACTCATGCTTTATGTTTCTCTCAAGACTGGGGAGGTCAAAGTGGAAGAAGTTGTGATGAGCCATAAAACCAGTTAAACACAAAGGAAATAAGGCAGATATCAAAAATATTGAGGGAAACGTATAAATTTAAAATAAATTTTTATAAGTATCTAAATTGTATCTTTATTATTATGGAAATATGAAAAAGAAAAAAGATAAAGAACACTAAATAAATTACCTTTTTATTATTATAAAAGTAAAGAAGTCAATAATTTATTTTTAAAGTTGATAATTAGATAAAATAATCTTAAGTATTTTCATTTCAAAAATTATCTGGTTATCAAAATCTGATATTGTTTTATCCAATTTATTACAGCAACATATTTACCATAGTAAACACAGCAAACAAGGAGGGATATACAGCAGAATTCATAGGAAAACATTGCAAATACATCAAATGTATTAGTTAAATCAATGTATATAATTATGTTCCTTCTGTGGGTTAGAGTGAAATAAATCCCATGAGCAGGTCAGAATTTCTACTTTAACCCCTGAGAGAATCAATCAACTGGAGAAAAAAATGTCACAAGTAAATTTCTACTCAGTTAATATTCAAACATGTATTTCCTTTTACACAAATAGCAATCTTAAAGTCTAAGCAAAAATAAACAAACAGGAAGATCTAAAATGAAATGACCATCAAAGATCATTGACCAATTATTTAAGATGAAATCTAAGTAGGAGGAAATAACCCTGCCAGGTTGCCCTTCCTTATTCGAGGCAGCAGTGTCCTGGAGTGTGTGTGGGTGGGTGGAAGGAAAGGGCATATCCCCCTTATCTTTGTACAAAATTAACATAATTTAGTCAAAGGACAACAGGAATCTTTTATCATGTTGTCCTGAATGCCTGTGACCAAATAATATACAAGGTCACTTAAACCCCCTATTTAAGTAAAAAATAATCATACAAACAAGCAAACCCAAAAATAAACTGTACAGGGCTAAGAGGTTTAAATTGTTAAAACCCCTTACAATTCACATTAAATGTATAAGTATTATGAATGAGCAGCATAGCATCAAAATGCACAGAGATTTGTGTCTTTAATAAAATTTTCTTAACTTTACCAGTTTACAAACTTAACATTTGTAGAAGTACAAATGTAAAAACAAAAGTCCAATAGATGTCAAAGTAACTGAAAATATGTATTTAATTGTTAAATTATGATGCTTTTACTTTACTCATAATATAGTCTATTTCCTAGACAATTAAGTTATTAAAGTGATTATATATTAGTTATTGAAAAAATGAAATTAAATTCTGGAGGCAAAAAAGAATATACTAGAGCTTGGAAAATATTTTAGAAAGGATTATAATTATTTGCACATATGTATCAGAAATGGTTTGGAAATAAAATAATGGGTTGGCCCAAAATGTTCATTCTTTTCTGTAAGATAGCTCTAGTAGTTTTTAGTTGTCTTTAACTTCATTTAGAAGTTTTACATGTCAGCGTGAATTAAAAAACATTATCAAATTGGTTAATTTTTTTGTGTAGCCATTTCAATATCGAAGATGGAAGAAAACACACTACATTTTTGGCATATAATGCTTTATTATTTCAAGAAAGGTAAACACATAATTGAAAAGCAAGGAAAAAAAGATTTGGTCAGTGTATGGAGAAGGTGCTGTGATTGATAGGCCATGCCAAAAGTAGTTTGTGAAGTGTCAGGTTGAAGATTTCTCTCTGGATGATGTTCCATGGCTGGATAGACCAGTTGAAGTTGATAGCAATCAAATTGAGAACAATAAACATTATATAGCATGCAGGAGATAGCCACCATACTCAAAATATCCAAATCAAGAGTTGAAAATCATTTTATCAGCTTGCTTATGTTAATTGCTTTAGTGTTTGGTTTCCATGTAAGTTAAGCGAAAAAACCTTCTTGACCATATTTCCACATGTAATTCTCTACTTAAACATAATGGAAATGTTCTAGTTTTTAAAACCAATTGTGATAGATGATAAAAAGTGGATACTTCACAATAATGTGGAATGGAAGAGACTGTGGGGCAAGTTAAATGAACCACCACCCACCACACCAAAGGCTGGTCTTCATCCAAAAAGTGATGTTGTGCATATGGTGGGATTGAAAAGGAGTCTATTATTATGAAGTCCTTCTAGAAAATCAAACTGTTAATTCCAACAGGTATTGCTCCCAATTAGACCAACTGAAAGCAGTATTTGACAAAAAGCTTCCAGAATTAGTCAACAGAATACACAAAATCTCCCATCAGGATAACATGAGACCTTATGCTACTTTGATGACCAGGCAAAAACTGGTACAGCTTGGCTGGGAAGTCTTGATTCATCCACCGTATTCACCAGACATTGCACCTTCTGTTTATTTCAGTCTTTACAAAATTCTCTTAATGGACAATTTTGATTCCCTGGAAGACTGCAAAAGGCACCTGGAACAGGTCTTTGCTCAAAAAGATAAAAACATTTGGGAAAATATAATTATGAAGTTGCCTAAAAGATGGCAGAAGGTAGTGGAACAAAACAGTGAATATGTTGTTTGATAAAGTTATTGGTGAAAATGAAAATTGTGTTTTCTATTTTTACTTAAAAACAGAATGTTTTGGTCCACCCAATACTGACATATTTATGTCATTTCTACTCACATAATACATTTTTAAATATACATGAATCTGTTTCTCTTCTTTTTCTATATTTTTACTCTTGTTGTGATAGCATAGTCTAATTATTATACATTTATAGTAAATTTTTCTTTCAATGGTCTATTCTTCTTTTCAGAATTATCTGTGTAATTACTACCTTCTTGTAGCTCCAGAGATACTTTGGAATGTCAAATTAAACAGGTATATGAAATGCTGAGATTACATAAACACTACGATTAGTTTTAAGACAAATGACATTTATTGTAATTAATCTATTCACTGATTCAAAATTTTACCTTTGGTAAAATGTGGTTACATCTTAATAAGTATTGCATACCACAGTCTCTGGACCCTGGCTCCTGGTGGCACCAGGGTGTGTGGCCCTGCCCAGGGAGGAGAACACTGAGACAAGTCTTGGCACCCAGGTGTGGGCTCTCTGGAGGCTTCTTCCCAGGCAGGATATTTTAAATTCTTCAAAATGGCTCCAGGCCCAAAACTGCACAGCCAGAGTCTCTGGGCTGGGTACTGACAGCAGTAGCTGCTCCTCCAGGAGAGCTTGGGCCACACTTTTACATGTGCCCGCCCACACACTCGCCTGCATACACACTCACAAACACATGCTCTCGCTCACGCTCACCTGGAATTTTGAGTCGATTGCTCTGTGGTTTAGTGCAAGACTGGTGCAAGGTTGGGAGCAAGTGGATGGAGCTTTCAGCGACTCTGCAGCTTTCTTGGATCCCCAGGGCATACACACTCTTTATAAGCCCAAGAATAATTGGCATGCTAAGACAGAAAAGACTAAAATTTATTTTAAATTTCAGAGAATTTTGAAAAACCAAATTTTTCAGGCTGAAGTGCTTTAGAAAAATGAAGTAAAACCTGAGTTTACCCACCAAAGTATGAAAAGTAAATAATCTGGCCTTCTAGAAAAAAATTTGAATGAGTATTTTTATGCATTGAAGATATTTAAATTTGAATAACTATTTTATGGATAATTCCTCCTTTACCTATAACTTTATGTATTGTACTAATTTTTATATTAAGCGTGGGTGCTTTTTCCTGTACACTGAAAATTTCATAAAATTTTAATTGAATTTATATAGTAAATGTGAATCAATAAGGCAAATATTTTCTTTGTGGTAAATACTTAACCATGTGCAAGTTACTTTGACATAAACAATTTGAGAAAAAATTGTTTGTAGAAAGAATATAATTTTTAAGTTATTTGACAAGAATCACAGAATGTACATTTTAGGGTACATTTCTTTAAATTTCTAAATTTTGATATAATTAGTAACTGTTACCTGAATAACTTTATTTTTTTAACTCTTACTATATACAAAATATCACTCTAGACACCGTATGAGACATTAAAAGCTTAAAACTCAGTCCTTATTCTCCATAATCATACAATCAAATGTGAAATATGAATAAAAAATTATAGATTCTTTTTCATCACTGTTACAAATGACAAAGGGAGCAGAATACAACTGTTTGCTACTCATTTAAATTTCAATTCAACTAACTTTTGGAATGAGGTGGAAAGGTAAAAATGAATTTATAATATTTAGGGATATCATATTTAGGGAAAATATCAGTGAAGGAAAGATTATAATCATCAATACAACCAGTTTGTGTGATAGTGTGTTGTACAGCTAAAGAGTTAAGAACATTGACTAGAATCTGACTGCAAAGCTTGAATCCTGGCTGTGCCACTTCCTAGCTCTGGAAACTTGACCTCTCTATTCTTTACTCTCGCTATCCCTATAATGGGGATGATGAGGTTAATAGTATTTATCATGAGGGTGTTTTGAGTCTTATGAATTTATATTTGAAAAGTGATTATAAGAGGGATTGGAAAAATGTGTGTTTTCATTATTATTATTTTTTTATTGTGATGGTATAAGCATTAAGAAGTAATCCTAAAGCCTTGAGTGACATTTTGGAAGCCACCGGTACTCACATTCTGTATCACTTTAGCCCCAGCAGTTATAGTCTATGTTAAGGAGGGGGAGTCTAGGATAGGATTTAGCAGTGATTGCCCCTTTAAGACAAACTATGTGTCTTTTATTTTTTAAAAATAGGTTTTTGAAACAAGCAAAAAAATTGGATTGTGGATGTCATTATCAAATGTAGTATTATTTAATAAATTTGAAATCCAATGAATCTCAAATGCTATTCCCAATTCAGTCACAGCAGCTGTTGAAAGATTGAGAAAAGTCCCCTTGAGAGTCAGTTTTGCACTTAAACACAAAATAAATTATCAAGCAAACTCAGCAATAGAAGAACAACGTAGACTGGTTTTACTCTAATGATTTTATAAAGAATAGCTCTAAATATAGACAGTGACTGTTATAATGGATCACTTCAGAAAATGTACTCTGTGATGAGCAATAGATAATGATCTTTGATTAGATTGTTTTTAAATTGTAACAATTCCTAAAGAAACTGCATCAATAAATTAGAATGAATATAAGCAGCAAATACTTTTATAAAAGCAGCAAAGTAAAAATACTTTTGCCCTGGCTGGTGTGATTCAGGTGTTTGGGTGGTTGGTACACCAAAAGGTCAGGGGCTGGATTGCTGGTCGGGGCACATACCTAGTTGCTGTTTCAGTCCCCAGTTGGAATGTTTTGGGGAGGCAACTGGTCAATGTTTATCTCTCACAATGTTGTTTCTCTCTTTCTTTCTTATACTTTCTCTCTCTAAAATCAAGAAACATAATGAAAAATAAAAATACATTTATAACATGTAACAGGGAGATGCCTTGAAAAAATTTTACCATAAAGACTCCATGATTTGTAGCTCTCACACCCACAATAGATATTCTGATCAACTCTGGGGACAGCCCCAGGGTTTCTTTTATTTCAGCAAGTCTGATGTTCTGTGTCTGATGGTGTAGGACCCAGACTTGAAGAAATAGTGTCCAAGTTAACTGTGTGCCTCTGTACTCTTAAAGTGCGAAGACTTGGCTGGAATCAGCTAGGTAAATAATTAAATAAGGAGAAGAACTAAAAAGATAAAACATATCAACGTGAACTATGTATAGAAAAGATTAAGTTTAAACAGGTACTTTGCAAAGCTACTTATAGGTAATTCTTTAAATTTGTTGTGATTTGATAGCTGAGATGGATGAGAAAAACACACAGAAACAGTGTCCAAGCTAGACATTACTTAAATGATTAATGAAAACAGTGTGACTGAGAGATCTTACAAAAACCATGATGTCTTTGGAAATTATGAAGAAATACGGGAAGTATCTAAAGATACAATGCTATTTGAAAATTATTTGAAAACAATTACGCTTAGAAATATGTATGGAAGTACATATAAAGATAACATGTAAATTTATGGAAATAGAATTATAAGTACATATTTTTATTTTCAGAAAAGTTATTTCCAATTATATATAGTTATTTCAACAATACATCATGCCATTTTGATTAATAATTTGTTCAAAATAGGCACAGGTCATTTACTGAATCTATTGCTATTTGTTTATGAACACAATGCATTTTTAAAACATACAGAGTTTAAGGAATTTAGTGTCTTTGGAAACTCATAATGGTTATCTAAATATTTCTGAGTGGATGCTTCTTCAGATAATTATGCAAACATAAAATATGAATTTGCAAACGATGTGGTTATTCTTATATTTTCATACACAGAAACAAATATATATACGATTACACAATTTTGTGTCTGTGTGTGCTATATGTGTTTCTATTAAACAATATAAAATGCTGAATATAGAAGTTTTGTGGCTTTGATCATATGATAGATTAATGATTTATACAGTAGAAGGAAAGATAAATTTTATGATGCTGCTTCTTCAAGGCATATTTCTAAGTGGTAGATAAAAACACTTGAAGAATGTAGAAAAATGATATTTTTTAAGAGTCCATTCAGCAAACTTTCTCTTTTAAAGACATGAGTTCAGAGTGTCATATTTCTGCCTCTTTTAGAAGTTATTTTTCCCCCTAAGGGTGTGAAAATCACATTTTGAAATGTATAGGCGTGGGGATTGACCTGAGGCTTAAAGAGCTTACTTTCAAAACCTTCTCTCTGCCTCTCAGTTCAGTAAAGAACAGTAATTACAGGGTAAAATGAGCCCTTCATGATGATGAAACATTGCTATATTGATCTCTTAAACCCATTAAATATGGAAGCTTAAATCCATGTACCCAAGCAACATATGAGAAATCCTGGTAATTTAGAAAGATTATAAATCTGAATGTGGAAGACATGAAGGAAGGAGTCATTGATCTTGGTAATGTTCCCAGGGAGGCAGCCATAAGATGTTCCAGTGCCAGACAATCACAATTACATCTTCATTCTTCATTTTTGGAGAAAGCAACAGCTAGATGGATAGCCCCTGTATTCTACCATCATGATTGAAATTCTTTTTTTTTTAAGTAGGGAAGAATAAATCAGTATCGCTTGGTCATTGTGCTTTGTACTCCTTGTGATGCAATATTTTAGCTGTGGTAGGCAGAAATTTTTAAATTTCCCTCCAAAGATGTCTGGCTCTAATTCTAGAACATGAGAAATGATGCCATGCTCATGATTGTTATGTTATATGGCACAACTGATCTTTAAGTAGGGAGATTGTCCTGGATTATCCGAGCAAGCCCTATCACTTGAGCCCTTAAAAACAGAGAGGTCTCTTTGGCTGGGTGCCAAATGTCAGAGAGCAATCTCTGAGAAGTCTAAGCAGGACTCAGTTTGTCATTTATTGCTGAAAGATAGAGTCGCAAGTGAAGAAAGGCTACTAACTGTAAGGAGCAGAGAGAGGTCCCTGACAGCCAGCAAGGAACAGAAATCTCAGTCCTGCCCAGCAAGAAACTTGGTTCTGTTAAAAACTTGAAAGGACTTGCAAGCAGATCCCTTCTAGAACTCTGATATTTGCCCTTGAGCACAGAACCCATCTGAACTCCATAAAATGACCTACAAAACTGGGAGGTAATGAATGAGTGTTATTTTAAGCCAAACTTGTAGTAATTTGCAAAACAGCAGTAAAAATATCCTAGAATGTAGTTTGAGTAGCTGGAAAGATTTATTCTCACTGTGATTCGTTTTAATGTTATATGTAAATATTATATATATTAAAGAGAAAGAAGTAATAAAATTGGGGAATTACTGTTGTTCAAGTGAATTGAGTTTCCATATTTATGACTGAGTCTACGAACCCAACCTATTTTTTCAGTTCCTTTCTCTGGCCTGTGTCAGTGGTTCACGTATGTCCTCTGCTACCTGCCTTCTAGATGAGGATACAGTATATTCTGTTGCCATAGACATGATATTAACTTTTAAATGAGATATTTAAAAAATCTTTAAGGAAATAAGTTATTGTATAGTCTTGCCTAATTTTATAGTTTAAGATTTGCTTTTAGTTATAAAAGTGATGCATGTTAACCTTTTGATATGTATATATGTTGTATGAGGTCAAAAAGATAGATAGCTTAGTGTTGTATCAAGCAATAAACCAGAAATCTGCATCCCTGAGCTCAATGCTTTTCCATTTTACTTCTCTGTCTGTTCACTTACTCATATATCCCTACCACCACCATGAGGGAAGGAAGGAAGAAAGGAAGGAAAGAAAGAAAAAGAGAAAGAAAAGACTTGGCACAAAATAAATGTTTAATAAATATTATTATTTTATTTTTTACCTTTGAATTATACAATAGCATTTAGAATTATGCCTTATATTCACTTGATGCAATTTGTACTCTATAAAAATATTTATGAATTGTGTGCTTGGTTTATAAATTCAGATCATCCGCATTTAGGTTTTCACTGGTTTGGTTTCTACATCATTTCAAGAAAAGGGATATATTGCAAATAAAAGAATAATGACCAATCAGATGATTATGACTTATATCCAGAGCATGTAAAACGTAGGTAGCCTTTGACCCCACCATCTTACATGTTCTAAGAAAGACCACCTATGCTTTTCCACCTAAATATCCTGCGTGTTACGTGGTCATCCAAGTCCTTGCTGCGGCTCTTTTCTCTGCAACTGTTTGCAGCTCCATATCCCTCTGCTGTACTGTTTCTTTCAGACCCATTAGCATCTGTGCCTCCAGCATGTAATTGCTGTTATTAATTACTACAGCTATTGCTGCTGTTTTCGGTCCCACTAAAGCAACACAGATGGTTCCAGTGACTTATCTGTGACCTCAAATGCCTCCAGACACTGTTGCTTCTGATTGCTGTGCTTTGTTATCCCCTCCTGTTGAACTCCGGATCTCCCAATTTTCTCAAAGTGTATAGGGGGTCTTTGCAGGTGGGATTGGAAGAGGAGTTGGTAGAAATGCTGAGTACAAGTAGAATCAAATGCATCTGTTTCCTGGACCTAGAACAACTGCCACCTTTGACACAAAGCATTCTCTTTTCAATTACAGCTTACCCTGTCAGACACACTTTTCATATTTTAGGCAATTTCTTTTGAGCATATTAAAAAAAAATCCAACCTGTGTTTTCACTCAATTTGCAGATATGTTGGACCATTGGTAAGTGACTAAATCCCAGTAATAGCCATAATAGTTCAGGGGACATAATTAAAAGTCCATTCATTTATAATAGATATCCCATATATGTTAACGTAGTTAAGAATTTTTATTCCACTGAAAAGAGAAATTTCAATGAATGGTTAGTTCTTGCTTAGTTAGCACACTGACAATGTATTTAAAAGTTTATAAAACTTCTAGGATAGTTTTCTAGATTAACTATGTGTACCCCTTTTTAGGTATAATTTTTACAAATTAAACTCTGTTAGTATTTTAACAGGTTAGAATTTTTTCAAGCAAATTGTCTATTATATTAACATGTAAGTTCTCCTAAGTACAAGCTTTGAGTCTCTTGAATGGCATCTTACGGTTATGTGAAAAGTTGTGTGTGTGTGTGTATATTATTCATTCTGTTTTTTTAAACAAAGATCTGGAAATATACTTAATTCTGTTTTCCCATTCTTCTGTACATTTGCCTGCTTTTACTGTGGATATTTTTTTCTTAACAGCATTCTGATGCACCCCCCTGTAAATTATCATCACGCTGTCACATGTCACATGTCACATTCCAATTAAAACATGAATCTCTGTTCATTTGGCCACCCCAAAAGATTTAATACATTTTGATATTTTAATTTACTCTATATGTCATGAAACATTTTCTTCCAGAGAAGGCTTCCACTATACGCATTTTTCTTACCAGAATGAGAAAATGTCATTAATTTTTAGATCTCTTATAATTCACCTGAATAAAAAGATTAGGACACTTAAATAGACAAAAAAAAATGTAGGCTATCTTCTTATTCAGAATATTAAAAGCTATTCAATGACAAAGAGGATTTCTGTTTTTGTTTGTTTTTTTTCTGGCCAGTTTCCAACATTGGATCTCATTTCTTTACCACATGTATTGATATCTTTACCTGTGAAACAGTAATAACAATCCCAGGCCTATGATGTGACAATTTTTCTTTTCATGGCATGTGTACTGAACACTAATATGCATGAATCAGTGCCCAGTATATGTGTGCTCTCAAACGGGATTGGATTCATTCAGAGGGATTCCACAAAAAATGTTGAATTTGTACTCAAGTGCACACTTAATGTGTTTCACTTAATTACATAGAATTCTAAGAAGTATGATATTCATGAAGAGTCATGATCTTGAGATACACTTTTAGCTTTGGTTAGTCCAATATCTCATCCACTGTATATCCCAGCTCTAATTATACTAAACCATAATATTGGAAACAAAATAAATGTTTGTCCTGAAAACAATGTACATTGGTAATCTGTGAACCAAAAAGGACATGAATAATGCCTTGTATACTTACATGATTTCTCCTCAGGGATGAAATAGTCATAACATTTTTGGTCTTTTAATATTTTCTCCTGAGACTATTATTCAATGCTGATAACATGACTTTCTTTTCTTCTTTGAACATTTGTGTGTATGTGTGTATGTATGTGATATATATGTACAGGTATAAACTGGACTTCATTACATGTAATTATTGACATCACTCATTTATTGAATAACATAATTAAAATACTTCCACATCATTTTTTAAAGAATAACAGTTTTTTTCTTATTTAGCAACTTCCACATATGCAAATATTAGTCATGGTGACTGATTGCTCTCCCTGGTCACCGGAACACTAAAACTCTTGGTATGAGAACCCATGTCTGTCAGCATACTAGTGACGTAAGAGCAATCTGACCTAAAAAAATCAGGTTGAATATGGGAAACCTAGGCGTTGACTACCATATATTTCTTTCTGTGAGTCATTCTACATATTTCAGAGTCATAAGGAAATATTCTGGTAACAATTTGCTGTGTGAATTAACAATCCTACCATTGTTCAGTTCCTCCTTTTTATGAAAATCTTCTGACACTATGTGTGAACTTCTCAGGAAAGAGTTTTTGTTTGTTTGTTTTTTGACTTTTTACCCAATAGTCTCAATTAAATTATGATGGTAGTATGAATATCACTCTAGTATTCAAGTTATTCATCAAATCATTCCCTTTAATATAGAAATGATTTATTTAGCTGCAAGCAATTGCTCTGTATCTTTGCAGTGATGGGCATGTAAATTTAATAACTGATTTAGAAAACAATCTTCCTGAGATTACTGTGAGGATAATCTCTTCAGGAATCACATTAACTCTTATTTAATAAAGACTATTCATGTCCCTCTGAAAATGACCAATTAGATCAGTGAAATGGTGTCCTATGTAATGTTTATTTTAAGGACTAACCATGAAGTGAGAAGAGGACTTGAGTATTTAGTTGAAATTTTAAATATGCATTATTCCATTGATTCCCTCAAATTGGAGCTGTTTCTGTTTAAGAAAAATTTGCGTCTCCCTGCTCTGCTTTAATAGGCTCTCATGTTTAATTTGAAAATAAAAAAGAGTAACACTATTTGAGGAAAATAAGGTTTGGATATTCCAGGGACATTGAGGTAGAGTGTCATGTGGAAGACTAATTTTTGAAAGAAAAGCTACATGGAGGATCTTGGAAAGAAGAGAAACTGAAGGAATTTTGAAGGACCAGGAATTAATTTCATTTGCCAGGAGGAGTTGGGTGTTCTGACCTAGAGAAGTATCACTTAAGAAACTAATTTGAATTAGTGTTTCAGGTTTCTTCAGATAAATTCCCAGAAGTGGAATCGCTGGCTCATAAGCCCCCTAGGTTCATTGCAGCTTTATTTACAATCACCGAAATCTGGAAAAAGCCCAAGTGTCTATTAGTAGATGAGTGGATAAAACAACTATGGGACATTTGCACAATAGAATACTATTTAGACATAAAAGAATAAGAAAATTTTACCCTTTGCAACAACATGGATGGATGGGGAGAACATTATGCTAAGTGAAATAAGCCAGTCAGAGAAAGGCAAATACCATATGATTTCACTCATATGTGGAATCTAATGAATAAACTGAATTAACAAGCAACATAGAGACAGATGCATAGAGGGCAGGCTGACAGCTCTGGGGGGTGCAGGGTTAGTAGGTAGAGGGTTCCAGTAAAAAGGAAAAATGACTCACGGACATGGATGACAGGGTGGTGATTGTGGGCAGTAGGGAGTTATAAGGGGAATGAATGATAATGGGAAAAATTTAAAAGATACAAAAAAAAAAAAGAAACTGAATCTGAATGTTCTGGAGGCACACTGAAGTGGAGTCTCCCAGACCACCCCATTTCACTCAAGCACGACCTCTCATCCCTGGGCTGTGCTGCTCAACGTTTGAATGCATGAAAGTGCTCCACTACCTGTGCTCCCATGTTACTGTTAGCTGAGCAGCAGAATGACAGACGCCCATTCAACAAGGGTGTTCCTGGGAGTCTGTCCTGTGTGGATAATTAAAGGAGAGTGGAATGTGGATGCTTCTTTAGATGTCTTCGAGGAAACCAGACACCTAGCAGGCTAGTAATAGGAGGAATTTGGCACTGTACTTGAACTTTTAGAAAAGCCTACATAAGGTTGCAATATCTAAATAGAAGGAAAATCACTGAGTGGTGATGTTACAAAAACATTTGTATTATTAGAGGCCCTGCATTGCCACTTATGACTGTATTTTCCAAAGAATAGAACTGCTGCTTTACTGTGCCTCTCTCTGCATGGACACAGATTTAGTGACCATGTTGGAATTCTTATTCTATTCTTCAGGTTATACTCTGCTGGTTATAGAGTGAAGAATTGCTGACCTTATTGTCTCAACATTTTTGTCATTGTTGACATTTGAAATATGTTGGCATTAATCATTATGCAGTCATAACTTATGTAGAGTGCTAAGAATAGATGAGGATAAAAAATTGGATAATCAATAAGAATGTGCCTGCACCCTGGTGATCAATTCTGATTTTATCTTGGTATTGTAATTTTTGGTCCTTAATGATGCAATAATTTTCAATAGCATACCAGGCTGAGTTCAACATCGGGGTAAAGACACAAAACTCATACTTCAAACAAATTTTTAGCCTGTGGTCATTAAATTAAAGCATTAAAAATGTTTTTTTTCTGCTCACTTCTTTGAGTGACAAGAGTTGCCTATTGAATCACGCTTTCGTCTTTCCTGGTGTGTTTATTGCAAGAACAGATACTTGCAGTCTCCTCATACCTGTGTTGATCAAGGATGCTATAACTGAAAAGAACCCAGGAAATGGTGTTCATTTATCATGCCAGATGTGGCAACATCTATTAGATTTTTCAATTGTGCCTTTATGTAGCACTCATTCTGTTACATATTTCTGCATGCAGATTTCTTTTTCCTTGTAAACAAACTGCTAACACAGTTGTCCTTCTTAGGAAAATAAATCCTTAGCTCAGAAAAAGTATTTGTGTGTTTGAAGCTTTAACATCTGTATTCAAACACAGACCACATTTCTTATTTTAAAACAGAAATGGATGTTGACAGCTCAATTCTTTCCACACTGGTAGTGGGTAAAGTGCCTATCTTATGGCACTAATTTTAGAGATCTAACTTTGTTTGAAATTAGTTAAATTAAAGACCATAAACTTCAATGAGAGGAAACATATTGTTTAGTTCTCAGAGTTGAATACAGTATGCAGCGGTGACAGAGGCCCCAGTCTAGGGTACTTCTGGGAGAGTTAACATATTGAAAAACAGAATTTCCAAATATAAATTAAAAGTGGTAACACGTTGTGTATGTAGTTGTTTCTTATTTGGGATATTTTGCCAAAGCCATAAATATTTTCTTCTTGAAATACTACCTCAATTTTTTAACTGATATCAACTGTTTTTTCTTTACAACTTAATTTTTTAACTTCTTTGAAATAATTTGTGAATAGAAAAAACCACAAGATCTTAAGGACATGGCCATTAAAGAGAGCTTTATCATGTATGGACATCACCTATATCTCAGCCTGATAGGGATAGGGAGAATTTCAGATTTCTGTTTTTGACCCTGTACACTATGCTTCCAGTTTATTTGAGTTCAAGTGTAATGTGTAACATTTTTAAGGAAGTTTGTGTCTAAAAATATGGCGAATACTGAGTAGGATACAAATACACTCTTCGATTTCTTATAATTTCAACCAATATTTATAGGGTATCTACTATGAGACTTAAACTCTTATTGGACAATAATGATCTAATGGCAAATTATTTTCAATTATTGCATAGCCAAGTGCCAAAATGTATGGGAACAAATGGAAAGTACTACTTGGGGAATGGTTTTAGACTTGGGGAATTTTTTTGCAAGAGTTGAGAATTCAGTTGCATTTTAAAAACAGATATAATTTAATGACATAGAAAAAAAGAAATGGCATTCCAAGAAAAGTTATTGATGCGACGAAGGGGGCAACTGAGTAAAAGATATTAATAGGACAACAGAATGTATCATCCAGGTGTGCATAGTTGACATAAGAGTGCATGATTTATTAGACAGGATTATAAAGACAAAATGACGGCTTCAACTGCACATTGTCTTGTAATTATTGGTCCAAACTTTATTGTGCCTTTTAAAATTAATTTTATTTATTATTTTATTTATAGATATAGAGTATCCAGCCATGTAACATAAAAAAAAAAAAAAAACAGAGGCATTTATCAAAGAAGATACAAGATACAAGACACATTGTACATAAGACAATGATGCCTCCGTCCCCTTCGAAGTAGGCACCTTGGGACCTCACACAGTTCTCCCAATCACCATCAGCTGCCCCATCATATTTTCCTGAATCTCATTGGTAGTCTGAAATCTCTTCCCTTTCAAAGATAATTTTAGTTTTGGGAAAAGTCAGAAGTTGCAGGGTGGCAAGTCTGGGATGTAAGGGGGCTAAGTCACCTGGGTGATTTGATTTTTCCTCAAAAAACGTTGCAAGAGACGTGATGCATGTGCGGGTGTGTTATGATGATGAAGCTGCCAATTACCAGTTGCCCAGAGCTGCAGCCTTCTAAATCATCTGAATAGTTTCTGGGGAGGAATGCTCAAGCTTAATGCAAAATATGATGCATATTCATTGCTCTACTTGCTTAGTCATTTTGAGTGTGATAGCCACAGAGTGCACACGCTCAGACTCTAGCATCCACTGCCCCCACTGAAGTTGTACAGTGAAGTTGTTCTCGTTCAAGCATATGCATTCCAGTCCACTGCCCTTGGCTTCCAGGTTACATCAATGTCATGTAAACCATTCTCATTATATTAACAGTAGCTGGACTTTCTTTAGGCAGACCTTGTACATGCATTCATATATATGCATATATGCATGTACACATATACAGGCAGACTTTAATGATAGCAAACAATGTGTGAAAATAAGCATCTGCCCTCTTTTTGCTCCTTCCTTCCCTACCACACTAACCTGCTCCTTAACAGTAGACATTATTCTGTTTCTTTTGTTATCTACATGCACATTTTCAATTAACATGTGTGTATTATTTTGTTACCCAGTTGAAAATCACCTACTGACTCCCCATTCTTAATCACAAATCTATGACAGTCACTGATGATCCAAATAGTAGACTATGATTATGTTTCCTCTTCTGTATGGTTTTTTTTTTGAGTATAATATTTCTTCATTAAAACAAAAAAAATCTGAATTTTCTTCGCATCCTCTCCAACAGTCTTTCAAAACAAATTTCACACTAACCTATCAGTTAACTACTTCTCCTCCACAGACCTCCTGCCATGGATTTTTTAGGTGGATTGGTTGCCTTTTAGGCCTATTTTACTCCTTTTACTTCTTACATCCATTGACCAAACTCAATTGTGTGCCTGCAGCACACGAGGGTAAAAAATACCTTTCTATGCATTCAGAAAAATAAATCAATCAGGTTTGGTATATACATACAATTGTCTCTGTCATATCATATCTTTTTATTATCATTTTGATGGAAGACTTTCTTCAGCTGATACCTAAGAAAGAGCATGTTTGGAGACACATTTATTGAGAACTTGCTTTTAGAAAAATGATGTTTTCATACTTGATTGACAACTTGGATAGATATGGATGCTTTTAGATTGAAACTTAGAATTCTGGAGATGGTTCTTTAATGGCATTGAATAACTCATATTTTTCCTAACAGTCCTGATTTTTTTGAATAGTTAATCCCTTCTATAAGGTCATATTATTTTCATTAAATCTCTTAAAGCCCATGCTTCTAATTTTTATCATTGGCGTTAAGAATAATGACAGGATTTGGTGTGAGCCCTTGCCATTTATTATAACAGATGATCAGAATCCTTTTCCTTTTAGAGGTTCAGTCCTTTAGTGCAAGGATATATTTAAAGAAAATAGACAAAGACTCAGAGAAAGCAGGCTGACATCTCTGGGAGGGTTGGGGGATGGAAAATTGAGCAAAAAATAAAAAGAACTCATGGACATGAACAAGAGTTTGTGGAGGGGGAAGTAGGGGTGGTGGAGGTGGAAGAAGGTATAAGGATGATAAATGGTAGTGGGAAAAATACAATAAAAATAAACTTTTTTAATGAATGTATTTTTAAAATTTCCTCCTACTTCATTTTTTTAGAATGTGGAACTTCTATTAAAAGATAGATTGATCTTATAATTTTCTTGTTCTTTTTATGCTATTGTTCTTATTTTCAGTTCAACTCTCTGATTTCTTGACTTCATCATTTAGTGATTCTAATAATATTGTAATTTGCCTATCTTATTCTACATTTGATTTTTATTTACTTTTTGAAATTTAAATAATTTTGACCAAGTATTACATTTGCATTATTGTCAAAACTCCTCAGGAAGTGAAATGATATATGCAGATAGATTTTACTTCCATCCTGCCTTCTCTCCCCTTTTCCTTAATTCCCATCCCATCTATGGTCATCATATCATTCCACTGTTACTTCCTGTAAATAAAAGCATGTGCTTGAGTCTCTCTGTGTGTAGATATAGCAAGAAAAAGATTCTTATTATCCAACATCCTACCTAAAATTCTGAAATTAGTTTTTATATGCACTGTTCTATACCTTGATTTTTTTCCTTGCTATGATGTATAGATATTGTCATAGAAATACAAGAAAATCACTTTTCTTTCTTTATAATGGATGCCTAGTACTCCATGTACACCATGGTTTCCACCTCAGCATTATTGTTGTTATTTTGTACCACTTCATTATTTATTATGAGGGGTTTCCTGCAACAGTCTGTGATAACTAGGGACAAGGGGTAACCCTTTGCCCTGTGTTGTGACAATGAAAAATGTCTCCTAAAAGTGTCAAGTGTCCCCAAAGGGAAAAATCTCCCCCTGCTTAGAACAACTTATGTAGATATACCGTGTTTCTGTCATTGGTATTGCTGCTGTTGTTTTCAACGGGTGCTCTATTATTGGATAGTTGCTATTTTCTTAACTTTTGTGGTTACAAATGGTATCATCAATAATGTTTAAAAATATGTGCTTTCAAAATCGAACATATAAAATACATCCTTGGAAGTGATTTGAAAGCCAGCTGTTAAGATGTTTTTGATTGGGGCATCTATAAATATCTATGTCTGTACTGGATCTTGAGTTGCTACTGACAGTCCTAATCAAATTTAGAATTACTGAATTTTTACTTAATTAAAAAATATTGTTTTCTTTACATCCCTTTCTCTTACAATGAAAATCTTGGCTCCTATCAACATTAATACATTTGTATACTTATTTAATCTGTATACTTATTTAACTTGTATACTTGAATATATGTATATGAGTGTTCAACTATATATAAAAATTATATATAAATATTTACCTATAATAATCATATTTATAGATTCACATATATGTATATTTATGGTCTTATGCCACAATTTGCTACTCATTTTTATGTTGTTTTGATTTTATTTAAAGTTTTTACATTTAATTATTTATATAAAATATGTAATTCCAAAGTGAAAACTACAAATAAGGTGTATATCAAGAATTTAGCTTCTGTGTCTATTCTGTTTTCTGAGTCATCTCCAGTAGTCATTTTGCTCTACTTGTTTTTATTTTTTGAATAAAATAAACATCTATGCATTTGTATTCTTTCCTATCATACGTCAAGTGTCATGCTATTTATACTTCTTTCTCCCTTGCATTTTATCACTTAATGTAACCCCCAAATTATTCCAAAGCAGCATTAAAAATAGCCTCTCCCATTGACAGATGTTTGGCACTCTACTGTGCGATTGTACCACAATCGCTCCAACAAGGAAGGAAGACCGAAACATGCTCAGTATGCCCGTGTCTGACTGTGTCACACTGGCCTCAGCTTAGGTCGCCGTTCTTCACCTCAGTAGCTCCTAAAGTGTATTGAGTTAGTTGGAAAATGAAGTTTCATTCTTAAAAAGGATCATATTAAATAGTAATAACATAATTAAAATTGCAATAAGCAATATGGATTAAAGCTTGAAGTAAAAGTTCAAGTTGTTGCTGAGAGACTGCTCTGAGCGCGGAGTGCTGGACTGATGTGTGAAGGAGGGGGAGCCTTCCCTAAGCAGTGGTAATGATGAGAAGAGTGGCATGTGTTTACAATATTTAAAGGAAAAGAGTAGATTAGTTTGATTAGTTACTAATACATTCTATTAATGAAATAAAATTCAAAGAAAATTAGATGATTAGAACTTTAATTATAAGAATAAATTGTATTCTTCAACATTGTCTGACATAATTGAGTCAATATTTATAATAAATATGATAGATGAATTGGTGCTCTCCTCTAAAATCTCCTTTAAAATGAAAAACATTAGAACACCTACGGTCATTCTTAACACAGTGTTGCATCAAAAGGAAGATCTCACACTAAATCTTTAATAAACAATGTGAATTGTTCTGAAGTTTTTATTAAGAGTTACAATAATAAGGGTAATATTACTGGCCCTTTTTTCTCTTCCTAAAATTTCATATCACATGGAACTTGTACAAAACAGTCTTCTCTCTCTTTCTATAAATTACTTATCTGTAGACTACAGTGCTTCTAGGTGCAAAATTGTCTGTATATAGTCTGAGCCTTCACGCTGCCATGGGACCTTGAAAAACATTGAGTGCTTCCAGTTCTAAATGTGTTTTTGTTTGTTTTGTTGTTGTTGCAAGATATAGTATCTTTGGAATCTTAGTGGGTAATTATCTGCCTTATAGTTCAATGATAAAAATATGTATATACATATATTAAATATGAACGGGTACTTAAAAGGTAAATAAGAAACTTGGATTCAATATTAATTCTACATAAAATAGAAAAGTGGATAATATTCTTAATATATAGTTAGGTGTCATCAATGAATAAGAATCAACCCTGGATTATATTCTTCATATATAGTTAAGTATAGTCAATCAATAAGAATCAACCCTATAGGAAAATATGCAAATAATATGAACAAATATTAATGGAAGAAACCCAAATGGCTCATAAACACATAAAAATTCAATTTCATATGTTATAAAACCAATAAAAGTTAAGACACAAGACCTTATTTTTCACCAAAACACTGAAGTGATTAAAATTATGATAATAACTGTATTTGTGAGGGTTTGAGAAAATGAAATTTTTTCTCATAGTTTGCTAATGGGATTGTATGTTAGAAAAATAATTTTAGTGTGTATTTAAAAATTGCTTCAAAAATCTTAAAATTTTACTTGTATTCAGCAAATATTTTTCTTACCAGAATATAACAAAAGAGAGTAAATGGATGCCTAATTCATTGAGCTTGCTCACATTCGGCCTCTCACTCTTTTTACTACATGGCTTGGTCAAAGAGAGCTTTCCTGTTTTGAGCTGTCTCATGAAGAGGCCCATGTGGCCAACAGTGGAAGGTGCTTTCAATTAACCAGCACCGACTAACTTAAGCTTTAAGAGCAAACAACTCATGAGGAATGGAATCCTGCCAACAATCACTGAGAGAGTTGGGAATTAAATCCTGTCCTTATTGAACCTTGAGATGACTGTGGTCCTGGCTGACACCTTGAACTCGGTCTTGTATGTCCCCATGACCTGGAGAATTTATCTAGCCATACCTGGATTTCGGATCCACAAACTCCATGAGATAATAATGTGGATTGTAGCTTCTACATTATGGAGAAATTTTACATGTAGCAATGGATAACTAATAAACATGTAAGTATCATCTTATTGTATAGATGAGACTAACATGATCTAAGTAAAACAAGTTAAAGCATAATCTAAGTTGGGACATAAATACATGTGCCCACACATAAAGACATGCATTAAAGAAATCTGGGAAGGTATAAATAAAACAATACATTTTACCATTTTTGAGCTATGAGATAACAGGTGATTTTAAAATTATTTTTGCTAGGTGTTTCTATATATTCTAAATGTTTTAATAATGAATTAATTTTAATTCTGATACCTAAGGGAGAAATGGAATAACAAACAAGTCAGTAGAACAAAGCACTTCTGGAGTCCAGCATAGCGTTTTGCACATAGTAGGAAATTAGCAAGTCTTGGGTAGAATTTCATTTAATGGATTAATTTGATATGACTTTCTAAAGTTTTTTCAAAGACAAAGAAGCTTTATATATTTTCTTCAATGCTGATATTTGTGTCTGAGTTAAGACCCTGGTTTTTATTTCATATTTTTACTTTACAACAAGTGATAATGTGCTAAAGGAACAATTATGTTTAAATCTGGGCCGCAGTGGCAGAACCACTAGATAACCCAGAGAGTGCCTCGCTATGATTTACATAACTGCGGAGCACATTATTCCAAGAGGGAAATGATCCCTGCAAAAGATGAAGATAAAACTCTGAGATGAAAGTCCATCAGAGAGTGAAGGCATCACGAGGGCAGCTGCAGAATGGTTGCCCGTCTGCTGCTGAGAGGGTATTTACCAAAGCTTATTAGTTTAATACGCCAAACATATTTCAGGTGTTAGTTACATTCAGCTTCTCTAAAGGTCTGTATTATTAATCATTTGGTATATTATAGACATGCTAGCTTGAGATCGAACAAGAGACAACATACCCTACAGCAGACACTTTACTTGGACTATCCATCTTTTTAATACATCTAATAATGGGATAGTCAGACATATTGAGTTGCACAGTTTTATGTATTTGGTAAACCATGGACTGGTTTGGCTGTGCACAGCTTTTTCTCCCTCAGATTTTTCTTTTCAGCTCTTATCCCTGGTGAATTTTAATGTGGCATGCCTGGAAGATATGTTGTAAAAGCAAAGGATAATTGTCTGCATCTGCTATTAAAATAAAACTAGCAAGAATTCTTTGACAGTTCTAACCAAAAAGCATTAACGAAAGTTGTTTACCTGCATATGAGAATAAAGGGAGGCTGTACATCTTAGGGGTTTAGTCATGGGTTTTCAGAGTTAGGAGAGATGGATTTGAGTTTCAGTTTCAACACTGACTATGTGGGTAACGTTTGGCAGGTTACTTACTTTCTTGGAACCCACATTTCTTTGTTATAAAATTAGTTTAACAATCAGTACCAACTTCAAGAAGTTACAAAGGAATAGTTCTTTTAAAATAATTGGTAGTCACAGAATAAGCACTCAATACATGTAATGGATGTGTACATCTACACACATATGTATTTATCTACATATATATCCACTTTTGTGGTGAATTCATTTAGCTTATTTGCCAAATGTTTACCACCCACCAAATGGTTAACATCAAGTTACAAGTTAAAATACCTTCTTATACCTAATTGTACCTACTTGCTAATTATATATCATGACTTGTCTCTACACTTTATTATTTTTTAGTTCTAATTTCAAAGGTTCTTTTGATGAGAAGCATTTCTGAGTGGATTCGTTGGTGGGGATCTTTGGCTTTCATTGCACATTCCAGCTATGTTCTCAGGGCATCAATTAAGTTGAATTGCTAAATTTCTTCCCTCAGGAAGAACATAGAGCATTTAAAATATATATTTTCTATGATGTTTGTATCTCTCTGATACCAATGCATACTTATTAAATGATTTCCAACAGCACTTTTTGTTGCACCTCAGTTTTTCTTTTAGATCTCATGATAAATACGAACTAAACAGGAGAAAAGCTGAAAAACACCTGCCATTCCACTTTTTTCTACCAAGAAAGATACTATTTGCTTACTGGTAAAACCCCTGAAGTTCCAAGTGGCTGCCAAATGCACTGCATTTGTGCCAGGACACGAAGACTATATACCTCCCTGAAGCATATACTCTTAGACCCTCCCCCTGATTAGTCAGTGAGCACAAATAATTTTTTGGACAGGTACTACCTGTTGCGAAATGACTTTGTAAGAACTTTAGTCTTTTCATCTGAGCCATGAATAAAACAGAGATGTGAGTTTGATATTGTCTCCCATAGATGGGGAAAATGGCTACTTTGCACATTAATGCAAAAATTTTCCACTTTTTATTTAAAAAGATAAGATAATAAAACAGACCCAAAGAACTAATGTCTTGAGAGAGACAGAAAGGAAAAACCATCCTGGAGTATCTCTAAAGCTAAAAATGTAAGACTAGGGCGTGGGAGAAATTTCTGGAAGTCTCTGCCTTAGTGAAATAGCAGGAAGTTAGGGCTGTGTGGTAGGAAGAACACTGAACTGGGACTCAGAAGATTAGTTACAATCTAAGCTCTGCCGTTAATTTGCCTTATTGATTTTACCACCTACATAGGCTCTGATAATTTAATTTCTTCATCTGTGAACTACAATGGTAGAACAAGAAGATCTAAGATTCCACTCTGATTCCTCCCAGTTTATGTTTTCTGTAAAGATAACATAATGTATTTGTAAAGATACATTTCTGTTTTTGTTTTTAAAGAGGACAGTGTTTGGGTCCACAATTTCCCACATGCTAGGCACACTTCTCTGGATATAGTTATCCAGTAGGGTTCTAGCTTTTGCTAAAATTGCCTCACAGTTTCGTACATATTACTCAATAGATTCTTTTAGGCATCCTCACAGGTTTTATTTCTCTTCTCCTCTTTACTCCTCTCTGCAGTTATGGAAACTCTGCTTAAGTATTTTCCTACTTACTTCATTTTCCCAATATGTTCCCAAGGGTAACTGAAGGGCAAGTCCCCAGGCTCACTGCCCAGATATACCATCCACCTAGCACACCCAGGCTTTACCCAGTGCTGTGAGGCCATATCAGCAGATCACACCGAATCTGTTATCTTATCTTTTAAATGGGGTTAGTAATGGTGCTTTCCAAAATGTGAGGTAAATAACTTGCTCCATGAACTCTCAGACAGCTTCAGAGTAACCATGGGCATTTCTTTTTGAAAACTGTCATTACATAATGTCCATAGTAACTTCTGACACCTATTGATGGGGAATGCCAATGCCAGGCTTTGTCAGAGGCGTCCCTTGACTTTAGATGCAGAGACCTTAGAGAACCTAGTGTATATGATGGCTCATAATCATTCACAAGAACATGGGCATGCTAGGTATTCAGACTTGGAAACCAGCAGTCTGTCAGTAAAGTATTATGGTCTGCTAATACACATTGCAAGACCACAGACACGTTTGCCAGATTGCTTCTAGTGTCTGGAAGCATGGGGAAGAAGCAACTTTAAAAGAAATGCAGCTATTTTTCATTTTGTGAATGGGATAGTCAATTTATAGGTATTTTAGCTCAGATGATTTTTTATAGACTCTGAGGCTGCATAAGTGCAGGTTCGCAAGATTTTGAAAGGTATGAACATTGAGAAATTTTATAGTCTCTTAGAGTTTACTCTTGAAGAACATGTATTTTCAATGGAAGAAAGAAAAACAGACAAAATACTTTTCTTGACTTAAATAGAACCCTCCTTTCTTCCCTTCCTATGGTACTATGTTTCACAAATTAAGTAATTTACTTTTTTAAAGCCTCTGTATTTATAATGAGCAACAAGAAAAGGAATTCTAAGAAAGAATGTGTCTAGTGGACATGAATTAATTGGCCTTATCTGCTATGTTGTCTTATTTAGATAGTGCTTTCCTAACCCTGTAAACTCTTTGGGTTGGAACAATGTCTCCTTTTCTGGTCATTTAGTACACTGCTTAAAATTCTGTTCTCATCATTTCTCATTGGCTATGCATAGAGACCAAAGGGAAAGAGCTTTTACTGTACTTAGAGGAAGCACACATTTATATTTTTTCTATATCAAATATGCATTTTATTTTTTATATCTCAATTAGATGTCTAGTATATTGTAGAAATTCAATACACATTTGTGCATTGAATGGAGAAATTACTGAATAAACATTTGAATGAACAGATATATAAATCAATAGAGCATTGGGTTATATGTGAAGTCTCACCCCACATATTTTGTAGGTCTTGGATTTACTAATTTTCCCTTGATACTTGCCTTTATTCAGGGTGACTTAATGGGGTCAATATGAACTTTGGAATCAGTGAACACATGTAGAAACCCAAGTTCCACCATATTGTGTTCTCCTGCCTATAATTCAGTTCTACTTTTCTGTTTTTTTTTTTTCTGAAAATAGAGGATAATTCTGACCTTGTCATGTTTTTCTGAGATAACATGAAATATAAGATTGTGAGCATCTAGCTGTGTGCAGCAGCTAAGTTCAATAAATGTATATATTTTAAAATCCCTTTGAGTGTGAAGACATCTAAGAGAAGCAAAGATCTTCAGAGGAATACAAGAAAATTTTATGTGAATGTTCTTTCAAGGCATGACAATTGCCTTGGAATCATTGGCTAGGAGAGCAAACAGCTCCGCCCAATAGCAATCCACGTGGCATACTTGAAGCCATCAAAACTAGCCTGGAGGACTCCTTTCTAACTTCTCCATGGCTGCTCCTCCTGGACTAGCATTAAGGTCCCTTCTTTTATCTGCTAAGTGTATCTGAGGAGGAAAATATATTCTAAAGTAAATATAGCACCATTTAGTTTTGAAAATTTGGTTAGGCATTTTTATAGAGAAACTGACGGTTAATAATAAAATAAACAAACATTAGAACACCATATATTTATAAAATTTTGACAGCTGCGGACTGCTTTCTTTCTGCCTTAAACTGGTAAGTGATGATATTGGCAACAGGCCTTTTCTTCACCCCCTCCTAGGGGGACCTTGCCAATCTCCCCACTATCCTGGCTCTTTGTGCACATTCTGGTAGGGATGACTTGCAGATTCTTCCTTTCAAGCCTGAGCTCCTTCCAGGCTAAAGGTTCCAGCAATACAAAAACAAGCAAGCAAACACAACACAACAACAACAATGACAAAAACAGTCATTGCTGTCCGTTGAATTAGCTGTTTACTGTCTGAGGCCAGCAGAAAGACTAACATTTTACTTTACAGGTACACTCAGTTCAGAAATGGCTCTTTGGTTGAGAGTCAAGATTTGCATAATGTATGGCCATAGGAGATCTTTTTTTCATGCAGTGGAAGTACTCAAGCTATCTCAAATCAAACAAAATAATGAGAATAATGACAACAATAATATTTGACTTTAAAACCTCAAATTGTTTGTGTACCATTTTTAGGCTAACTGACTGTACAGCTGAATATAGAAAAAGGAAAAGAAAAAAAAGAAACTACTTAATTTGTCACTAGAATAATCACTTGACCATTAGGAAGGAAAAAAAAAAAAAACAAAACCTCTGTATTCTGATTCTAGAAATCCTGCTAAGTATCACATTTGAGTAAACATAATTTTTTAACAAATCATTTTTTCTTGTTTTGTTCCATCAGCTAATCAATCAAATAAAGAATAATTTATATAGTATTTTTGAAAGTAATTTTGTATTTCTTATTTTTGTTAACATTTTATTTGTTGATATATGTCATACGTAGTGTGCTTTCAAGTCACATCTTTCTTCACTATGTGAAGTCCCCTTTTGAAGCAATTTGTATGTAGCTCTTCAGCCCCGTCGGTGGAGAATTCTGAAGCCATGACAGTTTCCATGGTATTTATATTTCAAGACTGAAATAGAATTTAGGATGGTTAGCAAACAATAGCCCTGTATAATAAGAGGTATTTTCGGCCTTACAGGCCTTTCTGCGGACCTTTTGACTCTCAGCCTGATGCTTACACAAACAATCCTGCTGCCCTGCAAATCTCTTTTCCCGGCAAGTTAGTTCTGCATAATTGTAACTGATTTGAATCTTAGAAACAAAGTTTCAGAGCTACAGTTTTACAGTTATTGGAACAACATTGGGGCATAGCGTACTGTGGTAAATTCATGCTCACATGGTCCTCTGATTTTTTTTTCAAATGTCATCACCTCATTGCTAATTGTAACTACTGTGCTTTAAACTCTTATCAGTCTAAATCATCTGTGTACCATTTCTCGATATTCCTGTAATTCATAAAGGGACTCTGCCAAAAAAAAAATCTCATTTGAGCAGAAGCCATCAGAGCACAAAGCTGAAATAATATTTCATAAGGTAATTAAAAACAAATAATTCCTCCCAGTGTTACAGCAGAGCCTATACACAATCATAAGCATTTCTGCAGTATAATACTAAAGGACATATTCTGAATTTGTGCAACTGTCTGGTGCCCAACACTTCCTGGGTCATGTATTGCTTCTGCCTTCAGTCAGTTATTTATCTGAGATTGTCATTTATTCTCTTTCTGTCCTCATTAAGTAGGTGCAACACCTCAATATTATTAGGAATAGGAAAATAATTTGAGAATCTGAAATGAAAAATAGGCAGCAAATTAGAAGTCTCTTAACTTCCCTAAAATTGTGCATTTTATTTTCATATGCTTCATTCGGTAAACACCTTGTATACTACATTTTTACTGTAAAGTGATTTCCCATCTTCAGAGACTTCATGTGTGGGCAGATAAAAGGAGCGAACTAATTCTTTGAAGTCAGAGGACATAACCTAGTATCAGACTCTAGAGAGTTCAAATGCAATATATGTTCTCCATTATCTTTTAAGTGAAGATGCCAGGCAGATTCTCTTGATGGTATTATGTCCCGTCAGCAATTAAGCACTCACTCTGGCTTCATCTATCTTTCTTCCCTGCCTCTTTCATTGTTGGGTATTTTGAAATAAAGCTGTAATAGCTGAAAGCAAACTGGTCATCATCAGTATAGAAAGAGACTAAAATAAACATGTTGCCACTCCCAAAGAAACAGAGTTTCAGATTCTTTTCCAGAAAACTACCCCCAGTGCATTTCCCATTAGCAAGTCACTACACATTTCATGCTATCAGAACACAATGCCATTTTTTTAGAGCTGTTACTTGGCCACAGAAAGGAGTGTGGTGGGATGTGTTTGTGTATTTGTGTATGTCAGGGAGGGGGCATGGAACACATCAGCCATTCAATTGTCATTCCAATCATCACCTAGATTCTTCCAGAAAATATAATCAGTCCATGATAATGAGGAGTGTCTCAAGGCCCTAGCACATAAATAAATCACATCAAAATGTAGTTAGTTTTCAAATATAGCTGACACAATACAAACAACAAATTTAAAAGAAAAATCTCTTGTTGGAACGTGAACGAAGGAAAAAATTCTCAACGGGAATCCAGGAACTACCATCACTAACATAAAGTAGAAATTGTCACAATTCTCTTATTGCTGATAGCTCCTTGCAATACTATTAGTCACTGCAGAAAGTTTTCATAAAGCTTGTCTTAATGAATTTTGTCTGTCACTCTGTATTTGCCTGCTTCAGTGTTTTTCTTCCCTCCTTCACATTCCAATAAACTCTCTTTTTCCATTTTTTTACTTGCTGACATATTCGAATGGAACATTACTTTCAGTTGAATCTTAAGCAGAGGTTTCTAGTTCTGTGGTCCTGGCATTTGTCCCATGAGGAACATTTCCCCGAGGGCCTGTGCTTTTGCTGAGTGAGAGAGGGAAGAGTTTCTTCTATAAACCATCTTTTTCTCTAGGCAATTCTACTAGGGCAATTCGCCCATTTCTTTAGTCAACAGAGCTATGAGCTTGGGTAGCTGCCAGTCAGGGTTTCTCCCAAAGAACCGTTTCCCAGAGAGAGCAGAGCCTGGGAAAGATGCAAGGGTAGGATTCCCTTTAGTTCCTAAGTTGTGAGCTTTCTTCTTTTTTTAGTAGAAGAAACTCTGCCAACCTCCCACCTTCTTCCTTCTTCCTAATTTCATTCTAAAACACTTCTAAGTATAGCAAAAGACCCCATTCCTTGGCACAGAAAAATATGGGAACTTTGTCCAATTCCATTAAGAAGAAAGCAATGCCGTTGTGATAATTTTACTGTTACTGTGAAATACTGTTTCTTTTCCAAAATACCACCTGGCAAGGGTCTGCAACACCAAGTAACCAGACTGGGTGACAGAAACACTAGGTGTGGGCAAACATCACCAATTCAGCACCACACTAACTAACTAATTGTCTATACCTCTTCATTTTCTGTAACTCGATGTAACCCGAAAATTTTATGTAATTTTAAGTAACAAGTATCCACTGCCACTTACTTAACAAGACAAGTAAACATAGAAAATATGTATTTAAAGCCATAATTCTCACACTCTTGCTTTCACAATCCCATCCTTTCTGAAATTGTGTTTCCTAGACCTTTCAATAATATCAACACACATGTAAAAAGATGTAGGAAAAAATTAAACTTATCAATGTTATTTTATAAATATTATTCTAACTTGAATTTTCTTTTTTAATCTAATAATATATCTTGGCATTTTCAAAAATGCTCATACATCTATAAGTTCTTCATTTTTTTAATGCATATAGGCAATACATAGCAAAATTCCCTATTCCTTTTGCTTTATGTTAAAGTCATTTTTATTACTTCCCATTAATTAAACTGATCACATGTTTTTATGATTTTAATTATTTATTATAATTTGCATATGTGTCCCATAAATTCTTATAAATGTCATTATTTGTTATTAAGTTAACTCTATATGAAGATATGAAGGTGTCCACACAATTCCTTAACTATTTCAGCTGTTAACAAGGAGAAAGCTAAAACCATAACTTTATAAATAAATTAGGATATTTCTGTAAGATATGTTAGTAGTGGAAAAAACTTTTAGACAAGACCAAGTAATCTGAATGGGAATTTATCTGCCTTCTTCATGTGAAGATGTTCTCATTATAAAAAGATATTAAGACATATCAATCAATAACCTATAAGATACACTTTCTTAATTTATATTTTTATAACAATATTTTTTCATATAAACATGTATAAATAATACATTCAATAAATATTGATTAAATTCCTATACGGGTCCAGGCATAGAGCTAGATGTATGACTTGTAAAAGGATTAATTACTATTCTTGGCTTCATAGTCTAATGGAAAGACAAAAGTACAGGAATTAATTTTGAAAGTTATAGATATGAAATTATAAAGATATCCCAAGAGATTCTGGCTCAGGAAAAGTTATAATACAAATCTGCAGATACCATGAAATTCACAGGGAAATTGGTGAACTTTACAGTTTTGTTTATTAACATAAAATTTGTGACAAACTCATGTGGAAGCACAAGGTAGTGAAGCTTGTCATTACGAGAACTTTAGGTGACTGGAAGGACATGACTAGATCCCCGGAGGAGTAAATGGGCAGAGTCCAATGCAGGTGACATACAAAGGGAGGTCTTTTTAATAATTTTAAAAATGTCTTCCAGTGATCTGGGAGAGATCACTATCAGTTCTTTCTCTGACAGGCAAGAGAGGAACAGTACCACTCTAAGGTCACTTCATAATATTAACATCCAGATGGCTCAGCAGTCATTTCTAGGTGAAGAGCAATAGCAGCAAGAGCTATATTCTAGTCCTATTTCTCAGTCACTGAACTGTCCCCGCTGCATGTGCTGGGCAAATACCACAGAAGCAATTTCCTCCTGATAATACAATTATGATGATCTCATAAGGTAACTCTACCCATCTTGAAGCACACATTTAGAAAAAGGAAGAGGGAGGGAGGAATAAGGGAAAGAAGAAGACTCTAAAGACAAGAGAAAATGAAAAACCAAGTACAAATAAAACATTATTTTACTGAACATTTTTATAGAGATAAGGACATTAGAAACATGAAATAAACTCAAGGATTAATGAAGGAGAAAAATGGAAAAAATGAAAAAAATTGTTGAATAAATAACACTGGGTAATGAATAACATGCAATAAAAATATCAAAAACAGTGAATTAAAAATTGTGTTAATAATATAAAGGGAAATAAAATAGATTGTGAAATTGTTAAGAAATAGGGAAATAGGAACAGATATGTCAATATTAACCAACATGGATTCCAAGAGGAAAGAAAAGAAAAAGCAGAAGAAGGGAGGTATTTGAAAAAAATGAATCTTTTTTTTAGAATAAATGTATAAGAACTTAGATTCAAATGATACATAGAATGCTGTACAGGATATTTAAGAAAATGACTCATACCTTAAATCAATGTAGCAAAAATTTAAGGATGTCAGCATCAAAGAAATATATTTTAAAACTTCAAGATAGGAAATAAATTAAATCTGTTATAAAAGAATGGGGGAAAGTAAGGGAAGGGTCATCAAGGAACATGTATAAAATGTCCATGGACAAAGCCAGAGAGGCGGAGGATTGAGGGTGGGAGGTGGGGGTGGGGGTGGTGGGCGAAAGTGGTGGTGGGAAAATGGAGACAACAGTACTTGAACAACAATAAAAAAAAGGAAAAAAAGAACAACAATCAGATCGACACTGGTCTTATAAACAGTATTGTTGAATATGGGAAATGATGGCACAACATCTCTGTAATATTTAAGAATATAACTTAAAGCTAAAATTTTATATCCAGATAATTTATCATTAAAGTTTAAGGGTCTGATGAAATACTTTCAAGCCTATCAGGTCTCAGTGATTATCTCACATACAGATTTTCTTCGATAACCTCACAGAGGAAACACTTGAGCAAGAAAATGGATGGAACCAGTAGCAAGAAATGAGACATGAGAGATGAGTGGAGTAGACTGATTATTGTGAAATAAGCAATCAATAATAATTCAGAATTAAAATTCAAAATATATCAAAATCTAGGGCTATCAGAAAGGGGATGACTGGAAGGAGATAAGGAACAATTAGCTTCCATGTATTTATAAATTGTAGATGTTGTTAGAGCAAAATACAAAACCTTTATATAGCTCATAATAAGTAAAGAATACCTAACACAAGATGTGGGTTTTAATATGTTTCACACCAGCAAAGGAAAAACTATCCAATAGAAAGTTACAGAGAGAAAAAACAAAAAACAAAAAACCAAAAATGATAGAAACAGATAATAATACACCTGTATGTATTATAAATAAAAGAGGTTAAACTTATTAATCAAAAATACAAAACAAGATTTTACAAAAATGATTTCCAGCCAAGATGAAGGTATAGGTAGATACACTTTGCTTCTCCCTCAACAAAAAGAAGGACAACAACAAATTTAAAAACAAAAAATAACCAGAACTGTCAGAAAATCAAACTGTATGGGAGTACAACAACCAAGGAGTTAAAGAAGAAGCATTCATCCAGACTGGTAGGAGGGGTGGAGATGGGCAGCCTGGGCAGAGAGAACTCATGGCAAGGAGGCAGCTGCCAGCACAGGCAGTTCCACATTTGTGTGCTGATAAGCCAGGAGGAACAACTGGGGAGCAAGACACACTACACAACCCAGGGTTCCAGCATGGAAGAAATAAAACCTCAAAACCTCTGACTGTAAAAATCCATGGGATTTGTGGTGGCAGGAGGAACTCCCAGCCTTACAGGAGAGTGTGTTGGAGAGGCCCACAGTGTGCTAGAATGTACACAAACTCACCCATCAAGAAATAGGCACCAGAAGGGCCCGATTTGCTTTTGGATAGTGGTAGAAGTGACTGAAAGCAGACAAAGAGCTGAGCAAGTGACCCTGTTCCCTCTCAGACCCCTCCCCCACATATAGCACCGCAACTGCGTTGACCTGGCCAATACCTAAGGCTCCACCACGTACTAAGTAACAGCTGTGCCAAGACAAAAAAAATATGGCCTAAATGACAGAACAGATCTAAGCTCCAGAAAAAATACAACTAAGTGATGAGGAGATAGCCAACCTATCAGATACATAGCTCAAAACAGTAGTAATCAGGATGCTCACACAAATGGTTATGTATGGTTGCAAAATAGAGGCAGAAGTGAAGGCTATGCAAAGTGAAATAAAGAAAAATGTACAGGGAACCAACAGTGATGTGAAAGAAACCAGGGCTCCAATCAACAATTTGGACCAGAAGGAAGAAATACACATTTGACCAGAACAGAATGAAGAAGCAATAATTTTTAAAAAATGAATAGAGTCTTAGGAACCACTGGGATGACTTTAAATGTTCCAACATCTGATTCAGAGGGGTGCCAGAGGAGAAGAGGAAGAGCAAGAAATAGAAAACTTATTTGAAAACATAATACAGTAGAACTTCCCTAATCTGTCAAAGGAAATAGACTTACAGGAAGTCCAGGAAGCTCAGAGAGTCAGAGAGTGTCAAAGAATTTGGACACCAAGACACATCATAATTAAATTACCCAAGATTAAAAGAGAAGGAGAGAATCTGAAAAGTAGCAAGAGACAAGGAGACAGTTACCTACAAAGGCATTCCCATAAGATTGTCAGTTAATCTCTCAAAATAAACTTTTCAGGCAAGAAGGAGCTGGAAAGAAGTATTCAAAGTCATGAAAGGCAAGAACCTCCATCCAAGATTACTCTATACAGCAAAGCTATCATTTGGAATGAAAGGGCAGATAAAGTGCTTCCCAAATGAGGTCAAGTTAGAGGAGTTCATCACCACCAAGCCCTTATTATGTGAAATGTTAAAGGGACTTATCTAACAAAAAGAAGAAGATAAAAAGTATGAACAGTAAAATAACAAACTCACAACTATCAACAACTGAACCCCCCAAAAAATAAAAACAAAAATAAACTAATCACAGAAATGGAGATTGCATTGAGGGTTATCAGAAGGGAGGGGGAGGGAGGAGAATGGGGGAAAAGTACAGGGAACAAGAAGCATAGATCATAGGTTCAAAATAGGGGGAGGTTAAAAATAGTATGGGGAATGGAGAAGCTGAAGAACTTATATGTACGACTCATGGAGATGAACTAAGGTGGGGAAATGCTGGTTGGGAGGGTTTACAGGGCACAGAGGAGTAAAGGGGAAAAAAAGAATGGGACAATTGTAATAGCATAATCAATAAAATATATATATAAAGACTTTACAAAAATAATGATACATTCAAAGCAGAAAGCAAATAAAGATCAGCCAACAAAAAGGTGATTAAATACAAGGGTAATAAGTGATAATGGAAAAAATACAATAAAAACCTATTTAAGGAAGGATAGACACATATATCTGAATCAAAAGGTAGTTTGGATAGCTCTTCTAATTTCTAAAAATTAAAATTTAAAGTAAAAAATATTTTGAGACAAGGGATCATTAAGTATGGCAAATAAACAACATATTAAATATATATAACATTGTTAGCACATACTCTTCAGTATGGTCATCTAGCTATAATTCATAGAATTATGCATAAACTGAACTTCATGCTTTTAGTGTAACACTGAAAGATACTAAACAAAAGATGTGTATTAGCTGTTTTGAATTACAAAAATAATAATTTAATATGAATATATGAAACTTTATATTCAATAAAAATCTGTTTATTTTCAAAAATTAACAATATACCTGGTTAAAAAGAAAGTTTCCATAAGCCCCAAGACAAAAACAAAAAAGGTATTATAAAGACTATCTTTGACTACAAAACAATATGATTAGAAATCAAAATGGAAGCAATAACATATTCTATCTGTCAAGAATTTGTTTAATTAAATGAATATTGGACTAACAGGTAATTTGAGGACACTTCTGCCTCCAAGTCAAATAGAGTAGCTTGGAGAAGTCCAGCTGACAACTAAAAATAACTAGAAAGAAACGGAATAAAGTACAAAGAGCATGTTTGAAAGATCAGAGGAAACTGCAGCAACCAGGGCTAAAGCCGGGGGAGAGTCAAGACAGAGAGGAGACACCAAAAGAGAGCGAACATCCTGTGAGCCACGTTCATTTCAAGGTGCTGGCAAATTCAGGAAATGTTCTGAAGCTGCTTAAGAGAAAAGTAAAACTTTATGTAAAAGTGATATAAAAGTATGAAAATATCATAAAACCATATGCTAAAAAAGATTGCAAAATACCAATTAATGTTGGAAATCATTACCCTTAGTATGTATTACAAATAGCACAAGAAATAATAAAATATTTTTTAAAGTAACAATAAAAAAATGAAATATTTGGACATACACTTTATGAGAAATTTTCAAGACCTCTACGAATAAAAGTCTTTAAAAATACAAAAAATTACAAAATGACCTTGCAAAATGGAGAGGTTTACCGTTTAGTGGATTTGAACACTGAACATTATAAAGATATCAGTTCTAAAATTAGTATGTCAATTGTAGTGATCAAAAAAATGCTCATTATGTTAATTTTGGAGGTCACATAAAAATACATAAGAATATCAGGAAACCCCTTTAAAATACACTAACAATGCGGGATTTGAACTATAAGCCATTAAAATATAACACATTTCTGTACAGTGCACTTTGCTATGTAATAGGAAGCCAATATAACAAAAATTAAAACCTACAAATAAAACAAAGTGAATATAAAAATTCTATTGAGTTTATTTTTTCTCCATCATTGGTTTTCACCCTTTCTCTAATTTCTTAAAGTGGATGTTGAAGTCATTGATTTGATACATTTCTTCTTTTTCAAGGATGTTATTTCATAGTATAAACTTCCCTCTAAATACTGCCTTATCAGTGCACCCTAAATTTTCATATGGTTTGTTCTTATTTTCATCTAGTTCAAAAATTTCCAATTTCCCTTTTGATTTCCTTTTTGCTCATGAATTATTTAGAATTGCATTTATTTTCAAATTATTTGGGGGATTTTACAAATATTATTTTGTTACTAATTTCAAATTTAATTTCACTGTGATCAGGAATTATATTTTGTATAACTTGAATTCTTTTTATGTATCCAGACTTATTTTATGTCCCTGAATGTGGTTAATTTGTGTAAATGTTTTGTATACAAGTTACAAATACTGTATATTCTTCTGTTGTTTATAGAGTATGCTACAGTGGTCAATTAGTGTTGGTTGATAGTGCATGTATTGTTTCCTAGAATTGCCATAAGGAAGTAGCACAGCCCAGGGCCTTAAAAAAGTGAAATAAATTTTTCGCAATTCTGGAAAAACATGTTAGCAGGGTTGGTGTCTTCCGGGGCTTCTCTCCTTTGCTTGCGGATTGCTGTCTCTTCTCTGTGCCTTCCCATGGTTCGTCTCCTGTGCATGTCTGTGTGCCGATTGGATAGGGCTCGCCTTAATGGCCTCATTTTAACTTAATTACATCCTTATAGACTTTATCTCCAAATACAATCACGTTCCGAGCTACTAGGTGTTCAAACTTCAACATGTAAACTAAGAGTGGTGGTGGCACAGCACAGCCCGTAACAGTGTGGTACAAGGAGTTTATCCTTCCCTTACTTTTACCTATCAGATCTACTAATCATTGCAAGAGGGGTGTGAGCGTAAACTGCAATTTCACAGATTGTTCCATTTCTCCCTGAAATTCTATTAGTGTTTGCTTCATATAAAGTGTACGGTTACAATTTTTATTTTATTAATGAATGCATCTCTTTATCATCATGAAATGGACTTTTTCAACCTCAATAAATTTTTGCTGTAAAATCTGTTTTACTTGATACTAATAACTACTCTAGTGTTCTTTTCTTTTGATCAGTGTGAATTTGTTGTAGGAAGCACAAGAATTTCCTACACTTTTCACAGGCAGTGCCTCATCTTTTAACATGTTTTTGAAATTTAAGATTCTACCCAGATTTTATTGAAGCTTATAGTTAATCTTGTGTTTAAGATTCTGTATGTACACCGACACATATACACAAGTGCATACACATTTATACAAAAATACGTAAATTAACAAAAGTGTGCATTATATATACAAACATATGCATATAATAATATTACATGTATATATTATATGTAAACATGTGCTGTGTACAAAATTAGTGGGCTAGTGTTTCTTCTGACACCTTTTTTAAAAAAGATTTTATTTATTTATTTTTAGAGAGAGAGGAAGGGAGGTAGAAAGAGAAAGACAGAAACATCAATGTGTGGTTGCCTCCCTCGCATCCCCTTCCAAGGACCTGGCCCACAACCCAGGCATGTGCACTGACTGGGAATTGAACTCGTGACCCTTTGGTTCACAGGCTGGCACTCAATCCACTGATTCACACCTCTGACACCTTTCAGTCAGCTGCGGATCACTCAAGGGCCAATTATGACACTGAGAAAGAAATACTGAATTTTGCCTGGGGCAAGGTGAGAATTTTGGCTGTGATATTAAATTTCAGCCCTTAGTTAATAAAGTTTTCTTAATGTTTCTTTGTTTGTTTGTTTGTTTATTGGGGTGACATTGGTTAATAAGATTATATGGGTTTCAAGTATGTATTTCCATAATACATGATCTGTACATTGCATTGTGTGCTCTTAATGTTATTTTCATTGAGTTCAAATTAAAAATTAACTTGATGACTCACCACAGTACTTAGGGCTAAAACTTATTTTTGAACATAAACAATAATTAGAATTTTTTTCAGAATGTATAATTTGATTCTGCTGTACTTGTTTAAATCATATTTGCAAACAGAGAATAAAATTTTTGTCAGAAATAAACTTTTCAAGTCCATAATTTTAGTTAAAAATTGCAACAACATCAACTATTTCAAAGTATGTATTTTAATAAATATTAATAATTCTTTGGTTATTATTCTCATTATCTGATTTATTACCACTATTATTAAAAAACTTATTCTCTTATTAGTTTTTTAAAGTAAATTTTTAAATTAAAACATGTCAGAGATACAGAAGATTCCACACATTGACTGTAAAATAGTTCATGAATTTTCCAAAGCAAATACACCTGTGTAAGGACCAAGTTCATCAAGAAGAGAGTATTACCAGCTCCCAATATCTTCTTATGACCTGTCTCAAACACTATGCTATCTTGAATTACTTCTCTACATATTAGTTTTATCCTTTTTAGAAATACATACAAATGGGACCAAAGGGGTAGGATTGAGGGTGGGAGGTGGGGATGGCTGGGCTGGAGGGAAAATGGAGACGACTGTACTTGAACAACAATAAAAAATATTTTTTAGAAATGGGACCATATAGTATGTTTATTTTTTTGTCTAGCTTCCTTTACTCAAAATTATGGTCTGAGATTCATCTATATTGTTAAATGCATTTGTTAACTTTTATTGCTACATAGCACTTTTATATTAATATATACCACTTCATTTATTCATGCTACTGTTGATGGGTATTTAAGTTGTTTCCAGATTTAGGATATTATGTATAGTACAGCTATAAAAATCCTTGTACATATTTTCTTAGAGCACATATGTATGACTTTCTAGGGGTGGAATTGTTGGATCATAAGGCATACATAAGTTCAATTGGTAGATAATGTTTCTATGGAATTAAGCTCCCACTAGCACTGTATGAGAGATGTAGTTGCTACAGAGAATGACCAAAACCATAAAATTTTTATTGGTTTTCATTTCAATCATTTTGGTCAGTGTGTACTGATATCTCATTATGTTAGGACTTTCTAAAATTTCCACAGCAACTTTGGGACATTGAACACTTTAAAAAAACATTCTTTGGTCATTGGAAATGCTTTTACTTAAAGTACTTATTCAAGTCTCTTTTAGTTTAGTTTAAACTTTATTTTTCTCTTAGTTTAAACTTTCATTTTTCTCAACATCAATTGGTTGCCTCTGTGCCCCACCCCCCTTCATGGGGACCTTTTTTTTTGTGGAACGATGTCCAGCCAACTAAGCCATACTGGTTAGCGCTATACTTGCTTTTTTTTTTTTTTTGTCAATGGTAGAAGATATTACATTTTTTCCTCTGTGAATACACAGTGAACCAGCATCATTTAGTGATAAGACTCCTATTTTTTACTGCTTTGTTTGTCAGTACCAGCTTATTCATAAGTTAAAAATTCGTGTATGCCCAAGTTGGTTTCTGGAGACTGTTTCTTACACAGGTCCCTTTGTGGGTCATTGTGCTAATATCAGTCTGTCTCAATGCAGTTAGTTTAAATGTCTTTTGGTCTTGTGCAAATTCTCCCATTTTGTTTCTTTTCAACACCTTCTCAAATATTTTTGTCCCCATGTGTGTTATTCAGATCATCAATTTCTACCAAAAAAGTAACCTATTAAGTTTTTTATTGTGACTGAAATTAATATAGAGTTCAATTTGGAGAATATCTGAAAAATACAAGCCTTTCAGTGACCCTTGGACCATGTTACATCCCCCTTTCACTTATCTTCTTTAAATTATCTGAAAAAATCAATTTTTTCCCTAGGTGTTTAGTGTTTTTATGCTCTTAGAAAGAATTTTATGTTAACATTTTTATTTTCTAATTGATTGCTTGCATATGGTTGCAAGTGCTGACCTTGCATTCAGCTGCTACTTAAACGTTACTTATTAATCCTAATCATTTCTTCATAAATTAGCTTGAATTTTCTATATGTACAATGCATCATCTGCAAAAGTTGACAGTTTACTTTTTACTTACCATTCCTTAATCATCTTAATTGCTTTTTGTGCCTATCACACTGGCTAGGACACCAGTACTATGTTGAAAAGCAATAGTAGTAGCATCCCTGACTCATTTCAGATTTCAGAGGGAAGGCTTTTGATTAACTGCTATTAAGGGTGTTATTTCCAGTAGAGATTTTTGTAGATACTATTTACCTGTTTATGCATATTTGTATTAGTTTTCTCTTGTTGCATAAAAGATTAGCACACATTTAACCTAAAACAACTCTCTATTTATCAGCTCTCAATTCTGTAGGTCAACAGTGGTTGGGTTTTCTGTTCAGATTATCACAGGTTGAAATCAAAATATCTGTCAGGCAGAATGCTCATGTAAGGATCTGAAGCTCATTCTTTTCAGAGTTCAGTCCTTGCTGGCTGTCAGCTAGCTGGGGGCAATTCTCAAATCCTGGAGGTTGCTTGATTTCCTTGCCACATTGGCTCCTGCGTTTTTTAAGCATAATTAAAATAGATATTTATTGTTGTTCAATTATAATTAGCCCATTTCCCCCCCATTACTCTCCCCTGCCCTTCCAACCCTCCTTCCACATTTAATGCTCCCCTGTTGTCCTTGTCCCTGGGTCCTTTATACATGTTCCTTGACTTGGCCAGCATCCAGCTAGCATGCCAAATTCTGGTACTTTTAATCTCTGATTTCCCAAGTCTTTGATCTTTAAACCAGGATTTCAAAGGTTCATGTGATTTGAAAAAGCCCACCTAATTTTAGGGTCAATCCCTCATGGCATTGATGATATTTGCAAAAGCCCTTTTGCCATGTAAAGTAGCAAAATCATGGGAAACATATCATATTCACAGGTTCAGCTCATATACTAGAGAAAAAGCTTACAGAAGAGTGTGAATAATTTACAGTTTTGCCTTAATTTTCTCAAATTCTTAATATTAGTTTAATAGCATAATATTAGTTTTCTTTTTTAAACTTTATGTGGTGAATTACATAAACATTTTCCCCTATTAAGTCAAATTGGCATTCTTAAAATAAAAATATTTCATTTGAGATGCGTTATCCTTTTTATCTTGATAGATTTAATGTGATAAAATATTTAGAATTTTTTTAATCTCACAAATATTAGTAATAGTCTTCCCTTGTAACTTGTCAAATTTTGCTATAAATAATATGCTGGCTTCATAGAATGTGCTGGGAAACTGCGTGTTCCTTTTCTATGCCTAAAATATTATAGGTAAATTGTTAATATTTATTTTGTGATATTTTTAGAATTAACCAATGAAACCATTTTTTTTTTGCTTCTATTATTTTATTTTTGGATCACTCTGTTGAAATGTGTGTGGCTGTGTGTGTGTTCCCTCTGAGTTCCTGCAAAGCTTTGAAGCTATACTTCCTATTCTAGTATTCTAGTATCTTGGGTAATACTTGCTTTTTCTGTACAGATCTACATTATTGGACAGAATTTCAATAACTGACCTTAACCAAGAATTAGGACTATGTGGTATTTTTATATTGTTCAACTGTAAGATGTCCAATGAAACCATTTTTAACAAATATAATTTAATGTATAAATTTGTTTAAATTTTTAATTTTTCTTAACTTTTTCAAGAACTTTAAAATTTCTATTAAATTTTTAAAATTTATTATTAATAAATTATTTTAATATCCATATGTTATCTCTGTAATGCTTACAGAAGTTATAGAAATGCTAATTTTTTAAAAAAATATTTAATTTGTTTATTTTTAGAGAGAGGGGAAGGGAGGGAGAAAAGAGGGAGACAAACATCCATGTTTGAGAGAGACATTGATCAGTTGCCTCTTGAATGCTCCCAACTGGGGACCTGGCCATCAACCCAGGTATGTGCCCTGAATGGGAATCAAACCAGTAACTGTTCGGTTCTCAGGCTGGTGCTCAATCCACTGAGGTACACCAGACAGGGCTAGACATGCTAATTTTTTATTTCTGCTTTTAGTATATTGTTTCTTTTTTCCTTGATCTGACAAAAAGCAAATGTTGGTTTTTTCATTTCCTTTATTATGTTTAACTTATATTTTATTTCTTTTTTTGCTTCATTATTTTATTGTTTCCACTTTCTTTAATTTAATTTTCTTTTCATTCTCCAACTTACTGATGCATATTCTAAAAATCATCATCTTTAGATACAGAGTACCTTAAAATGAGAAATACACCTATAACCAACTTTCAGAAAAAGTGATATAAATCTGAAATCTAAATTTCTTTTGATTGATGCTCTAGTTTTATTGTGCATTTCACTCTATGCTCTGCTTTTGCCTTTGGGTCACACTTTTTAGATATTTCTTGTGTCTATACTTACTGTAAGTCTTATTCTGTTTTGTACCTAGCCCAAGTTCATGAACTGCTCTCCCAGGTTTGGACTTGTAGGCTCTCTTCAGTAACAGTTTATTTCAGGTTCTCTGATATATATATTCCTTTTTTCAATATAAAATAGTTAATTAAAAATTACAGAGGAAAAATTTTGTTTAAAATATTGAGAGATTTAAGGAAAGTAGAAAAGAGCACCTTGTTTTTTACATTTCCCATCAAGTTTATTTTCATATCCTATATATTTTTCCTTTCAAAATAAATATCCTGCTAATTACTGTGGCTCCAACCTTGAAATTCTCATTCTACAATTCTTTCTGATTCAGCAAAGTTCATTCTTCCTCTGGATCATATTATTAATTCACCTTCCTTAAACACCACTTTTATAATATGTTTGATTTAAACAATGAAATTAAAGTACACTTATGTTTATTCACACTAATTTTTGCTTTTCTCATTCTTAATATAAAATGTCCTCATATCACTAATGATTTATGTTTCTTTAATGTTTTTTCAATTTATTATTATTGATTTATTAATTTCTGTTTTTTATTGTTCAAGTACAGTTGTCTCCATTTTCCCCCATGACCCCCGGCCCCACCTATCCCCATCTCCCACCCTCCATCCTACCCTACCCACTTTGGCTTTGTCCATGTGTCCTTTCTACCTGTTCTGTGATGACACTTCCCCCTTTTTCCCCCATCACCCCCCTCCCTTCTGGTTACTGTAAGCTTATTCTTTATTTCAATGTCTCTGATTCTATTTTGCTCACTTGTTTGTTTTGTTGATTAGGTTCCTCTTATAGGTGAGATCATATGGTATTTGTTTTCCCCGCCCTGGCTTATTTCACTCAGCATAATGCTCTCCAGATCCAACCATACTGTTGTGAAGGGTAGAATTTTCCTCTTTCTTTCTGCTGTGTAGTAATCCAGCCTGTAAATGTACCATAGATTTTTGATCCATTCATTTACTGATGGGCACTTAGGTTGCTTCTAACACTTGACAATTGTAAATTGTATTGCTATGAGTATTGGGGTGAATAGGTTCTTTTGAATTGGTGTGTCAGAGTTCTTAGGATATAATCCTAGCAGAGGAATTGCTGAGTCAAAAGGCAGTTCCATTTTTAGTTTTCTAAGGAAAGTCCATATTATTTTCCACAGTGGCTGTACCAGTTTGCATTTCCACCAACTGTGCACTAAGGTTCCACTTTCTCCACATCCTCTTCAGCACTTGTTTGATGCTTTGTTTATGATGGCCATTCTGACTGGTGTGAGGTGGTATCTCATTATGGTTTTAATTTGCATCTCTCTGATAGCTAGTGGTGCTGAGCATCCTTTTATATATCTCTGAGCCTTCTGTATGTCCATGGAGAATTGTCTATTCAAGTCCTTTGCCCACTTTTTAATTAGATTGTTTGTCTACTTGGAGTGGAGTTATATGAGTTCTTTATATAATTTGGAGATCAAACTCTTTTCTGAGATGTTATTGGCAAATATATTTTCCCATTCATTCAATCCTCTTTTCATTTTGCTGATCTTTTCTTTAGCTGTGCAGAAGCTTTTTATTGTGATGAAGTCCCATTTGTTTATTCTTTCCTCTGTGTCCCTTGCTCTGGAGGACATATCAGTGAAAATATTGTTGTGTGGAATATTTGAGATTTTCTTGCCTATGTTCTCCTCTAGGACATTTATGTTGTCATGACTTAACATATAATATAAAATTAATGTATTTTATATTAATTGTATTATATCCATCCATCTTGAGCTTATTTTTGTGTATGGTTTATGTTGGTTGTCCAATTTCATTTTTTTGCATGTAGCTGTTTAGATCTCCCAATACCATTTGTTGAAGAGGCAATTTTTGCTATTTATTTATGCTTCTTCACCCTTTTTTGAGTATTAGCTGACCATAGAGACTTGGGCTTATTTCTGGGCTCTCTCTTCTGTTCCATTGTTCTATATGTCTGTTCTTATGCTGGTACAAGACTATTTTGATTACAGTGGCCTTGTAATACAGTTTGATACCAGGTACTGTGATCCCTCCAATCTTTTTCTCCTTTCTCAAGATTGTTGCAACTATTCAGGTCATTTATGTTTCCCTATAAATTTTTGGAATGTTTGTTCTATATCTGTGAACTATGTCATTGGTATTTTGATAGGGATTGCATTGAATCTATCAATTGCTTTGGGTAGTATGGACATTTTGATGATGTTAATTCTTCTAATCCATGAATTCAGTACATGTTTCCATTTGTTTGTGTCTTCCTTAATTTCTTTTTTCAGTGTTCTGTAGTTTTCTGAGTACAGATCTTTTACCTCCTTGATTAGGTTTATTACGAGGTACTTTATTTTTCTTGTTGCTATAGCAAATAAAATTTTTTCCCTGATTTCTGTTCCTGATATTTCATTGTTGGTGTACAAAAATGCCTTTGATTTCTGAATATTGATTTTATATCCTGCTGTTTCACCAAATTCACTTATTACATCAAATAGTTTTTTTCCTGGAGTCTGTGGGATCTTCTATGTAAACTATCATGTTATCTGCAAACAATGACAGCTTTGCTTCCTCCCTTCTAATTTGGATGCTTTTTACTTCTTTTTCTTGTCTGATAACTGTGGCTAGGACTTTCAATACTATGTTGAATAGAAGCATTATGCTAAGTGAAATAAGCCAGGCGGTAAAAGACAAATACCATATGATGTCACCTTTAACAGGAACCTAAGCAACTAAACAAATAAGCAAGCAAAATATAACCAAAGACATTGACATAGAAAGGGGGATGACAGTATCCAGAGGGGAGAGGGGAGGGAATTTTAGGGAAAAAGGGAAGGGATTATAGGAACAAGTATAAAGGACACATGGACAAAACCTCAGGGGGGTGGAAATGGGAGGGAGGTGGGGAGCACTGGGTGGAGGGGTGGACTGGGATGGGAGTAAATGACAGAAAACTGTTCTTGAATAACAATTTAAAAAAATAAATAAAGTGCTATGCTGAAGATTAAAAAAAGTTGTGAAATTATTTTTAATATTTAAAAATAATGTTGAACAATTTTAAGTTAACTGATTTCTAACTACTTCATTCTATTGATCTTTGTTTCTTTCTATTCTTTATAAAAAGCTGTCATATATTTTTAGTTTCCCTTCAGAGTCAAGCAAAATCTAAACACAAAGTTAGACAACAAATCATATTTATTGATTTTTTTTAATATCAGAAGATTAGTTAGGCTGTCATGTAGATAATCAGGATAATATACTTTCTAATTTGAATATTTAAAGTTCCAAATGGCATTTGGCTTTAGAAGAAAATTTTGGAGAACTGCAAAATTTTCAAGACTTCAGAAAATTTTAGATTTAATTAGCTTTAAAACAAGCACATGATTTTACATTTGACTTCATAGAATGACATTGGAATGGGCAATATGCATAATGATCAAGTTGTTATCATTTTTCCACTTAACATTCTTACTGAATCAGAAGCTCTAAGGATTGACCAATTAGTCACAACAGAAACTCAGTGACAATCAACTATAGTCATTTACTTCTTTAACAGAGAAGATTAAAAGGAATCCAGACAAACTCTTCCCCTTGGTTTAGATGAAAAGAAAGATAAAGCTTTGATCCCCATTCAGAGATTATCTACTCTCTGTAAGAACAGTATGAGTATACTAACTCTGAGTTCCCCCTTTTTTGACAAAAGAAGAAGGTAAATGTTTTCCCATTTGGAAATGATTTGAAGTTAGATCAAGCTGGTCAGTAACCTTAATTGAAAAAAAAAAGGCAAAAAAGATGTGTATGGAAAAGTGACTATTTCTAACACTAGCAAATATTCACATATTTTTTATTGTCAGAGAATTAGATGTTTTTTCACTTTGGCTGCAATTATGGTAAGCATACTAAATACATTGAATATAAAATAGACTTTTAATTGAAATGTGAGGAATAATTGATTATTAAGTGCTTAAAGTTGAAGAAACAACAAACGGTATATTCTCAAAATTTGAGGAAACATTTCTTATATAATGAGAAAAGCACAGATTAAACAGACAGTGTAACACCGTACAATAAGCAGCAATTTTGGAGGCACAAACATCTCACTTTGGAGCCTGGCTATACCATATACCAGCTAACCAAGATTAGAAAAATAATTAAATCATAGTTTGAATCACAGTTTCAATCACAAATTGAATCACAGTTTGTTCATCTGGAAAATGGTGATACCATCATCCAACCCATACTATAGATATCAGTTTCAAGTTTAGTGTTTATATGTATTGTTTTGTTTTGTTTTTTGGTTTCCAGTCCTAGAACCTTCTCAGTAGATTACATAGGTTTAATATGCATGTCTTTTTTTTTTTTTTCTTTTTTGCCTGGAAGCTATCAGAAGTAGTTAAAAAGTAAGGGATAAGATACCAAGCAGAATCCGAGGCAGGCTGGACAAAAAAGTTTAAGTTAGGGAACTGAAATAAGAAAAATGGTGGAGCAGGAGTCCATGACAGATTAGAATTCAGGAGAAATGGTTGTTTAACAAAATTGGTACAAGCAAGAAAGCAAATAGTGAAATAAAAGGGTGAATGATGGAAAGCAGACTGCATCCAGACAAACAGAGTGGTTAGAAAAGAGTAATTCTACTAAACTTACTAGCAGGGGCAAGTTGGGATTTCCATGGGCCACTACTGTTGGAGTTGATCTGTGTGTCTGTTACTCAGGTCAGTGTTGCTGTAGTGAATGTATGATTAGTTACCCTGTAGACTCTTCACTTGGTTCATTTGGTTATTCATTTATTCTCTAAATATTTTTTAGTACATCCTTTGTGATAGGAATTGTAACCTTTAAAAAAAGCAGATAATTATCCTTATCCTTACACTCGATGTCAGGAAATAAACAGAATCAATATCTAAAGCATTTGTGCATGTTTGAAGATCATTTGATTTGGGTCTTTGGAGAAGAATAAATCAAGAGACTGCAATTTTAAATAAGTCGGTGAAGGTTGTCCTCATTGAGAAAGTAAGCAAAATTTAAAAATAGATGAAATAGCCCTGGCCAGGATGGCTCACTTGGTTGAGTGCCATCCTGTAAACTGAAAGGTCACATGTGCCATTCCAGGTCAGATCACATGCCTAGGTTGCAGGTTGGTTCTGGGTCAGGATGTGTGCAAGAGGCAACTGAGTATTCTAAGGTGAGAATTTTAAAAAAATAGATAAATACAGGATCAGTCATACAGATGTATAAAAGAGGATTCTAGGAGGAGAGATTAAGAAAATAGGTAGAATGAGACCTTCTGAGAAATGCAAGGAGAACAAATACTGTAGCACCTTATAGGACATTATAAAGACTTTGACATTCATTTTGAGTGAGGTAAGAAAACATTGTGATATTCTAATCAGAGGGGAACATAATATGATAAATGTTTTCAAAACATTACTTTGATTGCTGTGTTGAGAATAGATTCCAGATGGGGAAAAGATAGAAACAGAGAGAGCACTTGAGAAATTATTGCAATAATCCAGGGAAGAGAATATGGTTTGGTCCAAAGTAATAACAATGAGATGCTGACAAGGAATCAGAATATGAATATATTCTGAATATGAATACCACAGGATTTCTTGACAGATTGTATGTGATGTGTGAGAGAATAGGATGAATCAAAGCTGACTTTTAGGGTTTTTGGCCTGATCAGCATGAAGGATGGAATTGATTTTAAGTGAGATATGAGAGACTACAGGTAGAGGAGGTTTGAAAATTAAGATCAGGAGCTTAGTTTTGGGATATTAAACTTGAAATTAAACTTGAGATGTATATTAAACACCCAATGGTGATATTGAGTTGGAAGTTGAATACACAGTCTGGAGTTCAAAATAGTGATCTGGGATAGAGATATAAATTTGGGTGTTATAAACTTTAAATAATATCAACAAAGGAGTGAGTACAAATACAGAAGAGATCCTAGGACTAAGCTATGGGGCAGTTCAGTTGTTAAGAGATTGGAAAGGAAGGTAACACATACAAAAAATGCAGGAAAGGATATAGATATAGTTCACTAAGAGTAAAACTAAATAGTTGTAGTGTCCTGGAATCCAAGAGAAAAGTGAGTTTCTAGAAGTAGAGAGTGATCAGTTGTGCCAAGTATAGCAGATGGAGTACAAAATATGAGAATTGAGAGTTGACTGGTGGATTTAGTAAATCGGTGGTCATTGGTGCTCTCCACAGTGGCATTTTCAATGGAGTTCTGTAGGCAAAGTCTGATTGTAGCAAGATTGAGCCCTTCTACAAGCCTTAATGGGTTGATTCTAAGTAAGTTAAGAGGGACACTATAGTGAAAAATATTTATTTCCTTTGAAAACTATTAATTATAAAGGATGAAATTTAGCATCATTAGAATTCTGAATGAGTTTTCATATAGCTACCTAGTACTATTATAGGTTTTTGAAACAAGTATGCAAATGTGATGTCTTGGGAAGAGTAAAATAATTTTATTTTGTTTTTGTTTGCTTGGTTGGTTGGTTGGTTTTGACTCCAACTCTGACTGAATCTCTTGGTGATTTAGAAAGTATCCTTGGCAGCTTAAGCAAAGGAAAGCAGCCTCTTTTGTTGGCTTAATATAAATCCTGACAGTGGGTAATACTAAGAAAAGCTGTAAACAAAAGAGATAATCTCGGTTCTCATAGTGTGTGTCAGGCATTAAACATAATCAATATGTAAAGTATTTATGTACAAATGAAAATTAGTAGAAAATTGAGCTCCTCCTTCAGGCATAAAAGTCCATATAAGTTTATCTATCCTGTTGCCCACCCTGATTCTAACCAAGTTTTATTAGATTTTTGTAGAATGTGGGATGAAAGATAATTTGTTTAGGAGAAAGTAAATCTAAGACCCATCTAATGACAACAAACCACAATGGAGCTAAGATTTCTAGGATGTTAACGCAAAAGTCTAGAATTTAAAGAAGGCTGGATCCCACAGGGGGAAGGAAGAACATCAAGGCATATCTCCATGGAAGCATGAAATTTTCATTGACATTTAGGCTTCGATTTCTAGCCATATGATTTATTAAATGTCCCTGATTATGACCATCCATATTGATCTTATTTCTTCATGGGACCTTTGGTGGCATGATGATAATGGGTAGTCCAATGGTGACTAAATTTCTCTAGTGTTCAACACATGTGTATGAATTAGGAAAGGCTTTTAGTAGTGTTTATTATAGTCCAGAGGTAGCCACATTTTTTTCTCCTTTAACCTTCTCTCACTTTCAATTTCTCTCCATATTCATCCCCTTTGCCCCCAGCTGGTTTTCTCCCAGGGATCATTCAGTCTCAGATTGCTTTATTTCTCAGCACTTTTCTTTCTTTTGACATGCCAAAGGGCACCGAGTCACCCCTTCGTGTTCTCCCTCTTCCCCAAATGCTAAGGTCTCACATAGCTGCTTTATAATTCTCTACTCATATAATATGCGCAAATACAGTTATAATTCCTGTTCCTATCCTCAAGATACCAAGCAGAGAGTGGAAGATTTAAATTTTTGTTTTGTTTTTCCTTGTACTAATAGGTTACAGGCTGTTTTAGCCACAAGAATGATTACAAGCATAATAGACTTTATGTTAAAGATCTACTACTAAAAAACTGGGCACAGATAATGGTTTGGTAAACTGAATAATATTTTCTATTTATACATATTGTCAAACTTTTGGCCTGTTAGGATGACTGTTATTTTGGCCACATTTTGCTAGTAAAATACTAAAAGTGGCATTCAAGTCATTGAATCATGGAAAGTTGGTTATGTAAGGGAATTTTTGTGTCATCAAATTAATTTCATCATTGAGGAAACATAAGGGTCAAAGGTGTGAATGACTTGTGGAAGGTTGTTTAACAAGATCTGTCATCTCTCAATAGCTGGTTCAGTATTCTTTCCAGTGGCTCAGGTATTCTGGTTCTGACCCAGGTATGTAGAAATTGAAGGACTTTCCATCAATAGAGGAGTGTTTAACATTTTGAATCATTTATTTTCATTATTATCAGATTTAATGATTTTTCTCCCAGGACATATAACTTTCATGGGAAATTTTTTATGCATTGCCAGTGTAAGTGATGACTTTATTTTAGAAAGGCATCGATGAACAGTTGGCAAGGCAGTAAGGATGAGCTATTTCTTTCAGAGTACAAGATGGAAGCCAAGTTGACTTAGCAAAACTTCTTTTCTAGTTTCAGCAACTAAGAGGTTTCTTTTTCTAATCTGTGCCTGCTTGAATTACAAACGACTCCTTGAAGCATATGTTTTCACTAAATTTGACAGCCAGGAAGGAAGGTTCACAATTTCAGCAGCTGTTATTTGCTTTTTTCCTTTACTGAGATGAGCAGCAAGACCACAGTGTCTAGAGATTTGTTTTTGATTGCTCAGCAGGACAGTAGAAACTGCAACAGAAAGATGATAGAAAACATGAGAAGGGAGAGGAAGGTATGGCATGAGCAAATATTGAAAAAGCATGGTTTGATAAGCATGATCCCAAAATGAAGTTTCTCTGACAACACAGTGACCAGAGGGAATATCACTGATGCAAAATGCCTGAAATTAAGGACTTATTTAAGGGCACGTGTTAACATATATAGAATATAAATTAAGTAGACATCAGTTTTCTTCCAAATCACGTTTTTACATGATTGGACATTAGTGGGACAAACATTATTCTGTACTTCATAATGCCCTCTCTTTTGAATGACTACTAATACATTACAAAATAGGAGAGTATTTGTTTTAAACGGCTTCAGGACAGAATATTGGCTATCTGGTTCAACAACTGATTAAGGAGAAAAGGTTGGAAATCAAGAAGTGAAGAACCAATCTAGTGGAGGCAGAGAATCAAAGTGCAGAGTGGAGGTGAGCAGAAGACTCAGGACAGAAGTACACAAAAACACAATGCCACAATCAGCACAAAAAACAACAAATGAGCCCACCTGAACCAACAAAACTCCAAACCACTTTGTTTTACCTGAGGAAAATCTGCATAACACTTTGTAAAATATAAGGGACTAATGCCCTCTCCCTCAGGAGTAGAGAGCCTGAGCTTGGAATTACAAACTCGTTTCTGTGCAGTAACCCACCTCATGAAACAGATAAGGAATGCCTATCTGTGCAGATGAGCAACAAAATGATGAAGAAAGCAAGAGAAGGAAAAGAGGGACAATAATCAAAGCGGGGAAGTTAATGAGAACAATATTCTCTCTTGAAGATATAACAGTAAATGTTGAGGTGTGTTTTATTATTATTAAATAGTATTATTAAAAATTATACTTTACATAAGGAAACTTATTTCCAAACAACTGTAAACCAAATAACTGATGGTTGTTTGCCAATTAAAGCAATAGAAAATGCTGAACCAAAGTTTAAAGAGAATGAAAAAGTATCTTTTTCTCATCAACTAACATTGTGAAAATGCAAAAACAAAGACTATTTTGCATGATCCTTATAAATTTAATTTTAGCTAACTGGATTTTTTTTTCAATTATCCTTCTATTCAACCTTTAAAAAAAGTATTTTCCTTTAAAAGTAGAAATCTTTATTTTATCTTCAAAGTGGGTCACAGTGACCTTAAATTATTTATTCTTTGGAGAACAAATGAGTGCTCAGTGACACGTATGAAAACTTGTAGAAGTTTGCTGCTATTTTATAGTTAGGAGGCTTTTATAACACAGAATTATTAAGACAAAGAAGAACTTTAAAACTGATTTTTTTGCTAACCAGCACAGAGTTATACATATTTTGAGGAAGAAACACATGGCCTGTGATTTATCAGATTTTTGATGTTCGCTTGACATAATTCCATTTACTGGTAAATTAGACTGATAAACCGAGAGAACTGTTTTCCTTTTCTCCTTAAATTTTTATTATCTTGACTAAATTTAAATTATTATTCAAAAACAATTTTGACTTTAAAAGAATGTTAATAAAATAAAAGCAACTTTTAAAATTAGCAACAAAATAACATAGTGTTGACAAAATGAATGGGTGAATAGAGGTCTAATAGGGATGATGTGTGGAGACAGGTATGTTCCAATTCAGATAAACATTTTTCAAGATATATTGATATTGGTTTAGTAATGAAACATATGTCAAAATGTTTCTACAGTGGTAGAAGTACTTGGTGCTTAGGAGATACCTGAGGTCAAAGTCTGGGTAAAGTATGTTCCACACAATGTCAGATACAATTTTTTTAAACAAATTTTACAAGATGTTCAACTGTTGGAGCACTTTTCAGAAAAGAGAAATTCCATGAGATTATAAACATTTCAGAAAATTTTATGTGATATACTATTTATAAATTTTATATTTTGATTTTAGATCATATAATATATATTTTAATTGTTATTTCAGCATAAGCTAATCTAATAAAGCATGTGAAAGAACAATATGAATGGTTAATTCTGATAGTGAGATTACAGGTGATTTAATTTTTCTTTGTGATACTTTGTATTACTATTTTTTCTATACTGTTATTGAATATATTGTGTGTTAAGTATAACATTTTTTTTTCTAAACTTGGCAGCTATTTAATCTATTTAGACCTGAAAAACTAAAGTAAATGTCAAATCACATTAACTTAAAATTTACTGGTTAAAGTTTTGTATGGCTTTAGTATATTAGGTTAGTTTATACTGACATTAAAAAATCTTAAAAGATCAGTAGCTTAGTACAGAAAATATTCCTTCCTTCTCCATTTCTTTCTTTCTTGCTTTCTTTTTTATAATGTATTTTATTGATTATGCCATTACAGTTGTCCCTTTTCCTCCCTTCTTTCCCTCCACCCTGCACACCCTCTCCCACCCATATTCCCAACTTTAGTTCATGTCCATGTGTCATAAGTACTTTAGCTTCTACATTTTCCCACACTACTCTTGCCCTCTCCCTGTCTATTTTCTCCCCACCATCTATGCTACTTATTCTCTGTACCTTCTCTACCTGTCTCCTTCTCCCACACCCCTGTTGCTAACCTTCCACGTGATCTCCATTTCTGTGGCTCTGCTCCTGATCTAGTTGACCACTTAGTTTACTTTTTTTCTAGGTGTGGTTGTTAATAACT